>JAKCPI010031450.1:0-15794 GCA_023213315.1 Euborellia annulipes | reverse complement strand
AAAAAATCTGGTGTGACTGGCGCACAGCACACAACTTTCTCTTACCTTCGGTAATCGAAAGTTGTGTACTGTGCTTGTCTCACCAGATTTTTTGTGTCTACATATATTTAGTTCCCGACAGTACGGAACATATGAATTCAGATGTAAAATTTATAAGAATGGGAAAATATTTATATTTTGTTACTATGGCAACCATTTCTATCTTCCCTATGAAATACAGGAGTAAAGTGGTCTTCAGAAGATTTCAATTGCAAAATGAGAATATACATTTGAAAGAGCATCTGAAAAATAATTGATTTTTGAATTTAAAAAAAAATCGTTGGAGCAAATTTTGAGAAAATCGAAAAAAACTGAAAAAGTGCATCAGTAAAGTACTAGTAATCTTTGGCCGATTTTGATTAAAAGCTTATTTTTCCGGTCCCGGGGGTGTTTAACTTAAATATAAAATTTCAGCCTCATAGCTCAATTCCTTCATCCTTAAAATTGAACACACACCCACCCACCCACCCACCCACACACCCACACACCCACAGACAGACCATGTCGCGAAAACCACTTTTTTGGATTCAGGGGACCTCAAAAGGTGAAGATTTTCCTCGGGAAATTTTCCCGACTCTTGGAAATTGGCGAATATTCAACCCATTCCTAAAAAAGGTGACTCCTCTCTTCCCAGCAACTATCGCCCAATCGCAATAACCTCCATACTATCCAAAATTATGGAAAAAGCCCTCAACATTCAAATTTTAAATCATCTGGAACATTGCGGAATGATGAATGATAGGCAATATGGTTTCAGGCATGCTCGTTCGACTGGGGATATTTTGAGCTTTGTCACACACCTCTGGAACAAAGCCATGGAAATGAAAGGGGAAACTATTGCAGTTGCTCTTGACATTTCGAAGGCTTTCGATCAGGTATGGCATAAAAATCTTTATGCTAAACTTCCATCTTTTGGCCTATCCTCTGAGCTGTGCCAGTGGATCAAGAGCTTTCTAACGGAGCGAAAGATCTCGGTTGTAGTCGACGGTGTGTCTTCTATTCCGCATTCAATCAACGCAGGTGTTCCCCAGGGTTCTGTCCTCTCTCCCACCCTATTCCTTATGTACATTAACGATCTCATGGGAGTAACCTCCAACCCAATTCATTGCTTTGCTGATGACAGTACCCTGCACTCAGTCAGGACTGGTGAAACCTCATCCACTGGTCGTCTGGGGGCTGTGTCGTCGATAAATGATGATCTTGGTCTCTTGGAGGAATGGGGAAACCTCAATCAAGTAAAATTCAATTCCCAAAAAACCCAATGTTGTTTAATTTCTAGACAAAAAAATAGGATTTGCCCTCCCCTTATTTACAGCAATAATAGTCTCGAGTTCAAAGATTCATTTTCTGTTCTGGGAGTGACAGTTACATCTGATCTCTCCTGGAGCAACCACATCTCTTCTGTGGTTAAATCTACCGCAAGGAAATTGGGTTTCCTATTCAAAACGAAGCGTTACTTTTCCTCCCAACAACTCCTAATCCTCTATAAAGCCCAAATTCGGCCGTGTCTTGAATATTGTTCCCACCTTTGGCGAGGGGCGTCGAAAGACGCTCTCTCCTCCTTGGAAGCCATACAGAGGCGTGCAATTAGACTGATAGGTGATTCTACCCTTACTGCATCCTTACAGTCACTAGATCATAGAAGAAGAGTATCTGCACTATCTCTCTTCTACAGGTATTACCATGGTCAATGCTCTGCCGAATTAAAATCAATTATCCCACCCAATGCAACATATTCACGGAACACAAGAGAGGCATCTTCCCAGCATCCCTATGCTGTTCAGATCACGACTAACAGAACAAAACAATTTCATTCTTCCTTTGTCCCCATGACCTCCCGTGATTGGAACAAGCTCCCTGCGTCTATCTTCCCCAAAACCTACAATCTTCAGACTTTCAAGTCTAACCTCAACAGGCATCTTCTCAGTTCCCGCAGTTGAGTTTCCCCTTTATGCTTCTCCTTTTGTTTTTATTTTCTTCCTGGCTGCATGTGACTATTGGTCATTATAGGTCTTCGGACCTTATGCACCCATTCCAAAAAAAAAAAAAAAAAAAAAAGATCCATCAAAATCTCGACATCGAATTTTTGACATGAAACCAATACTTTCTCTCTATATATATATTACATATATACATAGGTAAGAGAAAGTAATAAAATTGTAAAAAATAGATGTACTCTTGGCTACTTAACTTTTGCAAATGTCAAGCTATGACGCTAAGGCTTAGAGGGAATATCAACAACAGATGTACCAACTTAATAAAAAAAAAAAGAACTAAAATCGGAACGATGGAAGCGCCACTCGGAGGTTATTCCGGGAACTTTTTGACCAAGGTGGTATATCTCTGAAACTATTCATCGGATTAGAATGAGGTTTAAGAATTTAGTAGTCCTAAGAGGGCCTAAGAAGGTCTTAAAACTAGAAGTGAATCAAACCTCAGGAAGCGGTAAAAAATGAGCAGTAAATTATTATTGCCAACCACGATTTTCTCAGCTTTCTCTGAACCAAATCTTTTGAAACTCAGACATAATAATTAGGACGATGACCTCTAGAGGTGGAACAAATTTCATGACAATCCGTTCAGTAGTTTGGAAGTTATTCACTAAACAATGAAAAAGAAATTGCGTTTTAAGATTTCAAACTTGGTCATTTCAAAGAATATATCGAAATCTAATTAATTATTTAATTTGATTATATAATTAATATATTTAAATCTCAGATACATTATTTGTTGAAATTTTTGAATTTTAATTGCATAATAGATTAATTGCTTTGGTTTTGTGGGATTAAAGAAGACTAAAGAATAAAAAATAAAAAGAATATATCGAGATCTAATTAAGTATTTAATTTAATTATATAATTAAGATAAATCAATTGTTGAAATTTTAAAATTTTAATTGTATAATAGATTAATTGCTTTGATTTTGTGGGATTTAAGAAGCGATATTTTTATTTTATTAAATACCCCTGTCTTGTCCAAAATGTAATTTCTTTTCTATAAATATATTTACATCACGTGAACCCTGACCATTATAATAAAAGCTAGAATAGATGATAGATCCTCTAAACCCAAGGGGAGGGGGTTATATGACTTTTTTAATGGACCAAAAAAATTTTATTACACATTTTTATTTTCGACTATTAATGTATTCCCTTGTTTTTTTTTTTTTTTTTTTACGACTTGTTACTCTAATCATTGATTCATTTTATTTTATTTTTTTTCATCCCAGGGATTTCATTAAATAATGATCATCATCCCTTTCCTTTACTTAATAATATTACAACTTTTATTAATACACTGTGCGTCAAAAGTCATTCCACGTCAAATCGATACACTTTTTAACCTCACCATCTCAAATTTCAATGAAATTTTGGTTATAGGTACAGTCAATAGAGACAAAGAAAAAGCCTTAATCTGTCTTAATGACACTGTAATGTATTAAACATTTAATTTGTAATATCTTATTCATTTCTAAGTAAATTTAACACAAATTCATATTATTTTAAATAAATAATTACAATTTAAATAAAACAAAGACAAAAGTGTCGAAAAATTTTTTATTAGCGCCAAATTTCACAAAATTTAAAATAATCTTTCCATTTCAGAGTTTTTGTATATTTTATTGAAAATTCTTATAAAAATTTTGAAATTTTTTAATCTACCGCTAGCCAGTGGCGTAGCGAGGGTGGAGGGCAAGGGGGTCATCATGCCCCGGGCGCTACTCACAGAGGGGCGCCAAATGGTCCGCAAAAACAAAAAATTGCTAGATAATTTTTATTATAATTGATTTCTGGAAAATATATTTTAATTTTAGTGCCAGTGTAATATAATAATTTTGTATATTTTATATATAATATTATATGGTTTTCGAATGGGGTGGGGATGGGGGGGGCGCTAAAAAGGTATTGTGCCCCGGGCGCGAGTTAAGCTCGCTACGCCACTGATACTTGCTAATATGTTTTTCTAAAGTTTTTTTTCTATTATGTGTTTACTAAAAATGTAACTTATAGACATTTATTTTCTACCATGTCTTTTCTTTAAATGTCATTCGTATTCATATTTTTGTTAGCATGTCTTTTCTAAAAGTATTATTTTATTATATTTTTCTTTGTTAAAATGTTTTTCTAATGTCTATTTCCTAAGAGGTTTCTGTTATTATTTACTTTTGTAATCTGTGATTGTAAAAAAAAAAAAAACGAAGGCCTGAATGACGTCAAGCCGAGGAATAAAGAAATTTTTTTTTTTTTTAAATTAATATGCAACAAAACTTAGAGATTATGTTGATTTGTCCCTCAAATTGAAAATCGAGATTTTTGTCTTTGTTTTATTTAAATTGCAATTATTTACTAAAATGATATGGATTTATGTTAAATTTACTTAGAATTTCATATTAAATGTTTAACAAATTTCAGTAGATTATAAATTAAGGTAGATTAGAATAGATCTCCTAAAAAAGAAACAAAATGTCCCACTATTTCTGAAGCACAGTGTTATTTTTTTCCCGCTCATTTATTATGTTTATTCTAATTATGCTATTTGCATTATTAGCAGCACCATTTCAGAAAAAAAAGAAATTAATGAAATTTTTAACTTAATTATTATTTCAAATTGAAGGTAAATTTTTAATTTAATGGAAAACCAATACATAAATAAATTATTGGTTTGTTATTTAGAAAATAATTAGATTTATTTATTTATAACTTTCAACTTTGGCGTAGTAATTTATTTAATTTTGAATTGTTATTTTTTTTTTTTTCAATTTTTCATCAATGCCCCTCTCGGAGCCCGCCGAATTTGGGCTGCGCGGCCTGTGATACATAAATAATATTTTACTTGTTATTTTGGAAAATAGATAAATTGCAAGGTTATTTCATTTTATTATTTAAAGAAAACTAAAAAAGAATACAAATCGAATTTTTACTTTCTACTTTACTTGTATCAAGGGCGGATACAAGGGGAGGGGGTAAAGGGGGTAATTACCCCCCCCCGAGATTCGAAAAAAATACTTTTTTTTCGAAGAAAAATTTATTTTTAATGTAAAATTTTAAAAATTAATACTTAAAAATTTGATTTGTATTTATATTCTGGCCAACAAGTACAGAATGCGCCTTTAAATTACTGAAATTAAGAAAAAATAGTGTGCTGTGCGACGATCACACCAGATTACCTCCCCCCCCCCCCCGAGAAACACCTCTGGATCCGCCCTTGACTGGTATGTACTGTATTAATCTATATATAGGGATATAGGGAAAGAGAAAGTATTGGATTCATGTTGAAATTTGATATTTAAGTTAGGTACCCCCCAGGGACCTTAAACGAAATACAAAATACGGTGTAACATTAATTCATTTGTGATTATCACAAATGTAACAACCTTTATAATTTTAGCTAAATTGTACCTGAAGAAGGTCACAGAATGAGTGACCGAAACGTTGTAATTTTTACAAATAAACCACAGTTAAACCGAAAATCAAATTCTTTTATAAAAAGTAACACGAAGCTTTTGAACAAAATCGGCCAAAGAGTACTAGTACTTTACTGATGTACTTTTTCAGTTTTTTTCGATTTTCTCAAAATTCGCTCCAACGATTTTGATTAAAATTCAAAAATCAATTATTTTTTAGATGCTCTTTAAAATGTATATTCTCATTTTGCGATTGAAATCTTCTGAAGACCACTTTACTCTTGTACTTCATAGGGAAGATAGGAGAAATGGTTGCCATGGTAACAAAATATAAATATTTTCCCATACTTATAAATTTTACATCTTGAATTCTAATGTACACAGTCCTATAGCAACGGTGTTAGTAAATAGTTGGGAAAAATATTCTCTCTCTAATTTAGGCGTTTTGTCTAATTTTCTGGAGCAGAGGAGCGAGAGTGTTCCGACTATTGGTGTCCGGAGAGGTTTACCAGACGAGTGAGCTATTTTTTCGAATTTTTAACGGTTGTAAACGAAGAGGAGCGTGAGCTGGAGGGAGGGACCCGGCCGAACAGATAAGTTTGTTTTCTTTTTCATTTTACTTTTTTGTGGAGCTTGATCTTCAGTCTATTCTTTTAAGTTATATATAAGTTGGGTCTAGTTTTGTATATTGGGGCATAAATAATTGCGATTAGCGTCGGATTGGTGGGGAAGGGTCAAGATGACGGAGGGGGTGGGGGTGCCGGAGCCCCCGAAGCCCCCTGATAAACAAATAGCAGGTAATGTGCTTAGGAGTAAATTTTCAATGGCTGATAGTGGTCCGTACTTTGTCCATGTGGAGAAAATTCAGAAGGTGCGGTTTTTTATTAATAAAGAACAAGAAGAGAAATTGTTACCTGAGGACTCGAATGAGACGCTATTCGAGAATGTGCAGACTAGGATTATTAAAAAACCTTTTCACCCAATGGTATTTGGTAAATTTCTATTTCAACAAATGCCTACGTTCAGGCATGCAGTGATGGGGATAACGCGTCTTAATAGAATAAAGATGCGTGTCCAGTTCCAAACCGCAACTGACGCAAACAATTTTGTAGATGACCCCATGCTGGCTAAAAACAATTTTGAGGCGTATATTCCTCCCTTCTTAACATGCAAAACGGGATTAATCCGGGGTTTTGCTCTTGATTTGGATGTCAATGATCTTTTAGACCCCGAATTTTGTGTCTCACCGTATAAGATTGTCAAAGTTGAGAGATTGAATAGATTGGTTAAGCCAAAAAACCAACAACAGTATTGGACGCCGTCAGGGACTGTTAAGGTGACCTTTCGATCTCAAATGTTGCCCTCATACATAGCGGTTCACTCAGTAAGGAGTGAAGTGTGTCCGTTCATACCCAAGCCTACCTACTGCTATAACTGCAATAGGTATGGTCATAGGTCGTCCGGATGTAGAAGTTCTTCGCGTTGCCCTGCCTGCGGAGGGGAACACGATATTGTTAGTTGTCAAAAGAAAGACTGTCCAGAATGCCTGCATTGCAGGAAAAGTCATCTGTCAACTAACTTTGGGGAGTGTAGTGAGTATAAGGATCAGCAAAAAATTATAGAATATATGACCATAAGAGGCTATTCATTCAAGGAGGCTTGGGATGTGACCAAATATAAGCCCTTCTCGGAGGTCCTGACGTACGTTCCCTCGGCGCCGGTCGTGTTTGATCAAACGAACTTCCCGTCGTTGATCACTTCCAGTAGGGATAGCCCTGCTCAGAAAAGAGCTTGCGATAATGAGAAGGAGAAAGATAACAGGCCCCACCTCAAAAAGCACAGTAAAATAAAGGTGAGGAGAGAGGATAGGCCTCCCCCGGCCCAACTTTCTCCGCATTTTTCGCTTCCCTATTCTCCTATTGATTTAGGGTCGTCCCCGATGCCGTTTAACCCATATAGGCCCAATGAGGTGGTCAAGCTTCAATCAGAATGGAGCAATGATGCTTCTTCGGCAGAAAGCTTTCTTAGGTTCGGCGAATCGGCAACAGTTAACCACACATTAGACTGTTCAACAGAATCTATTATTAGTGGAATCGTACCGATTACTTAGCTCTCTCAGAAGTTTAAATAAAACAACTCACTTGCATATTATCTTTAAATTAGAGTGACTGATAAGTTATGAGTCCATGGCGTCATTCCTGTTGCAGAGCGGGTTTAGCGCGCTTTGAGTGGTAGAAGTTGGTCAAAGTTTAAAAATGGCGGGTAGTATGAGCATTAGTCATCACCAATTCAAAGTTCTCCAATGGAATGCTCGTTCCGCTGCTGCAAATTTGGGTTCCTTGAACCAGCTGCTGGAATCCTCAGGGGTAGTGTTAGCGTGTATTGCCGAGACTTGGTTCCTGCCAGGAAAGAGTTACAAGTTCCCCAACTTTAACTTGGTTAGACAAGACAGAGAGGACGGAAGGGGAGGATCGGCCATTCTAATGAAAAAACCACTTCGATTTTCGAGGGTCCCTTTTGCCTCGATCCCCGGGTGTGATATTTGTGTGGTGGAGGTTATAATCCGGGATATGAAACTAACAGTGGCCTCTGTATATAACCCTCCCCAGAATACTATTCCCCCGGGGCACCTAGAGAGGTTATTTTCGTTAGCGGATCGAAGCTTTATCATCTGCGGTGATTTCAATGGGCATCATATTAGCTGGGGCAATCCCTTTAATGATGTTCTTGGGAACTCGATTTTAAATGCGGTCGAAGACAGTGCTTTTGTTATCATGAATGATGGACATCCTTCAAGAGTGAATTATCCGTCCCAGAGGCCGACCGCTGTGGACCTTACCATAGTGTCTCCCGATATGGCACCATTAGTAAAATGGGAGGTCGTGAAGGAGACCCTGGGAAGCGACCACTTGGTAATATTTCTAGAATGCGACCTGTCCTTTGAGGAGGTGAGGGTTAGGAATAACAGGAAGTGGAATATTAAGAAAGCGAACTGGGAAATGTATAGAGCGATTATTAGTCAAGAAGTTGATAAGATGCAGAATGGGGTGGCCTCATATGAGGAGCTGGTGAAATTAATGAATAAAGCGGCGTGTGCTGCAATCCCCCAAGCTCCCACCTATAGGATTTTTCACAAGCCCCCTAATCCTTGGTGGAATGATAGGTGCTCCCAGATTGTGCGAGAGAGAAAGGAAGCGCTCAAAAAGTATCTTAATTGTTCTACCTTCGACAATTTCATGAATTATCAAAAAGTAAATGCCCAAACCAAAAGATTCCTTAAGGCGGAGAAAAAGGCCAGTTGGGTCAGATTGTGTAGTGGAATGAACAGAAGTGTACCAGTATCGGACATTTGGACAAACATTAGGAGATTTAAGAACATTGGGAATGTAACTCTTCCCGACTCCAACGTCGTATCTACGGAGTGGGTGGAAGATTTTATGGATAGACTGGCACCCCCATTTGTTCCTGTCCAAGTTCAGATGGCCCGAAGAGAGGTTGATCTAGCGGCGCACCCTCTCTCCGAGGATATTACATTGGAGGAGCTAATGTTTTGTATTAAAGAAAACTCCAATACTGCCCCAGGAAGGGATAATATACTATATCCTATGATCTCCAATCTTCCGGGTAGTGCCATTATCTACATGTTGAATATTTTTAACAAGGTGTTGAGAACAGGAACTATCCCAAATGAATGGCGAGAAGTGGTGGTGGTACCAATCCTAAAGAAGGACAAAAATCCTGCCGACGCAGCGTCATATAGACCGATTTCACTCCTGTCGTGTATTTTTAAGACGTTCGAGAGAGTCCTGAAGCAGCGATTAGAATGGTGGGTGGAGTCGAATGGTCTCCTCCCTGCCCATCAGTTTGGTTTCCGGAAGAATAGGTGTACGATGGACAACTTGGCCATGCTAACATGTGATATTAATAGGTCATTCGGAGAGAAGCAAATGACATACGCATTCATGGGGGATATTGCCAGCGCATATGACAGTGTAGATCTTGCGACTCTCACACAAATCTTAATAAGTTTTCGTATTCCAACTAGGATAGTCCAATTAATTTTTTCGGTGTTCCATGAGAGAACAGTGTTTGTTAGAAACCAGGGCGAATTGAAAGGGCCTAGGATAGTCTGGAGAGGTGTTTGCCAAGGGTCAACTCTGTCCCCTTTACTCTATGCTATTTATACAGCGGATTTAGTTTCGTCTTTAGACCTTCCTAGAGTTACTACTATCATGTTTGCAGATGACATCTGCTTCTATTCCAGGGTCGAGAATGACAGAGTGGGCTCTGCCCTCCTTACGGAAGCAATTGCTAAGTTCATGGTATGGCTTGAGGGAAAGGGGTTGGAGATCTCTCCATCCAAATCTACAGTCATGATTTTTTCTAGGAAGCACAGACCATCCTCTACTCAGAGTCTAAGTGTTGGTAGCATTACGTTCCCGGTCAGGGACCAGGTTAAGTTTTTGGGTGTCGTATTGGACAGGAAATTGAATTGGGCAGCCCATGTGGCTTATGTAGTTTCGAAGTGTGAGAGAAATATCAATATATTAAGAATGCTGACAAGAACTTGGTGGGGAGCAGATCCCAAGGTTTTGAAAACCTTGTACCAAACTATTGTAAGGTCGCACTTGGATTATGGATGCTTTATTTATGGAGGGTTAAATAAAAGACTAGTGAACAAGGTGAATTCTATCCAGTTTAAAGGATTAAGGCTGTGTATGGGAGCGATGAGGTCCACGCCGACTAACGCATTACAAGTGGAGGGAAATGAACTGCCGTGGAACCTTAGAACTTTGCTATTAGGCGCCAGGTTCTTGGCGAAGAGAGTCGGCATTAGAGATCACCCAGTGGTTGATAGAGTGAGAAAGCTGGGAGGAGTTCTAAATTCCCGATGCAGTGGCACGACAAAGCCAGCCCCCCACTTGTGGGAGCGCTTGCCATGTGCGGTCCAATGCTGGATTTAATTGAAGTGAATTCGGTCCCTTGGATGTACACAGTCAATAGGGGTACTCAGTTGTGTTGTCCCAGCGTCGATGTATCTATGAGAATACCGGAGGTGATGCGGAAGTCTCCGTGCGTGAATGGTCTGGTTCAGAACCATGTGGAGTCAATTAATCCGGGTAGCTATCTCATTTATACGGATGGGTCCAAGGTGTCAAAAAGTGACCGGGTAGGGGCGGCTTTATATGATCCGCAAGAAAAGAAGATCAAAATGTTCTCGCTACCATCAGTGAGTAGTAGTTATACAGCCGAGGCAATTGCGATCCTTGAGGGCGTCAGATATGTGAAACTCAAGAGTGAGGAAAGGTTTTCTATCCTTTCGGACTCACTGGGACTTTTAACTGCGTTGGGTGGCAGAAGTGACGGTGCCTCTTCTCAGCTTATTCTATTGATTAAAAAAGAGTTGCAATTGTGTCGGGAAAAGGGAAAAGTGGTCAAGTTTTTTTGGGTGAAAGGCCATATTGGCTGCATTGGGAATGAGGTAGTGGACAGGGCTGCAAAAGATGCAGTAAACAGTGCGCAATGGACCCACAGCACGGCTCCGGTTAGTGACGTATTAGCAAACCTTAAGGAGGTGATTGTAGAGAAGTGGCAGGAAGAGTGGGAGGTTTCGTCTCGGGCTAGGGGCTACCGATATTCATTGATAAATCCCAGAGTCGGGTCTCCCCCTTGGTTTGTCAAACATAGGATGTGTAGAGCATTCTATGTGTCTCTCACGAGGATGAGGTTTGGCCATGGGTCCTTCCCCGCTCATCTCAAAAGAATTGGTGTAAGAACGGAAGACGGATGTACATGTGATCCGACCGAGGTGGCGGATCTGAACCACTTGTTATTGGCGTGCCCCCTCTTGGACAGGAAGGAATTTGAAGAGTGGCTGCTGAAAAAGAAGATCCCAAGACCTGTGAACTTGGAGAGTTTGCTCTACAGTGGTGAAAAAGACACATACGTCAACATATACAAGTTTTTCAGTTTGAACAATGTGCACATTTAGTTGGAATATATGTTAATATATTGTATCTATGATGGCCATAATGGTATTTTACCGGAGGTCAAATGTAAAAATAAAAAAAAAAAAAAAAAAAAAAATTCTAATATATCCTCTGGCGGAAACTAAATATATCTCGACACAAAAAATCTGCTGTGACAAGCACAGAACACAACTTCCGATTACCGAAGGGTAAGAGAAAGTTGTGTGCTGTGCGACCAGTCACACCATTTTTTTATTTAATCAATTAATAAAATTAATTCCCAATTGCGTTCCTGATTCAGATTGATGGTTGTTTCAATGTATGAACGTGATGCCATCATCTTTCATTGCATTTCATTATTTATGAGTTCCAGGGGTAATGCAATGGGCTTTGCTCCAGGAGCTTGGTATTTTTAAAATTTAATAGCTATTGAATTTTAAAGTAATAAGTAATTGAGAATAAGATCTACGGGCTAGATAAATTGCTATCTGATGAAAAGTTTCTTAATATCAAATCAAATTGCGTCTTGATCCTCTTCTTCAGGAACTTTTAAGTATTGGTGGGCATCCATCCTATGAACAGTAGTCTTATGGAGGGTAGTTTTTATTGTTGATTATTGATATACCCGAGTCGAAATCGAACGCCTGGTTTGAGTCTACAAAACCTCAGAATCTAATTGTTGTCTAAGTAGACTTAACAGAATCAAACTAGGATTTGAAAGCATGGTTTCTATGGAAATTTGATAGTCTGGTTTGGTTCTAACAAGTCTACTTATGTCCCTTTTTGACATGTTTAGACTCAGACCAGGTATTCGAAATACTAGTTTAAGTCTACCAGATCTACTATTACGACCAGCAGTACTGAATGCTGGAATCCTAGTTTAGGCCTATGAATTCTCATTTCAAATTTGTTTATATACATATATACAGAGTGACAAAAAAGTTCTGATAATTTTGTTAGATTAGCAAAGAGGTATGCTTGTTTTTTGGCAATGAGAAAAATAACTTTTAGAGTGTTTTCTTCAAATATTTCGAAGACATTTAATAGCACTTCACTGCTGATGAAGAAGTCCTATTAAATGCCATCGAAATATTTGAAGAAAACACTCTAAAAGTTATTTTTCTCAATGCCAAAAAACAAGCATACCTCTTTGCTAATTTATACAACTTGGCATTCCACATTCGAAATTTTTTACTTTCTCTTACATCTATATATGTTAATATATATAGAGAGAAAGTATTGGATTCATGTCAAAAATTCGATGTCGAGATTTTGATGGATCTTCACGTTTTGCTCTTCATTTCGCTACAATTAAATTCTTAAATAAAAGAAAAATCAAATTAATCTTTAAATAAAATATTTTTTGTTTAATATCAATTTTCTTTAATTTGAGAATAAGATAACATATATTTAAAATATTTTAAAAATTCCAAATGCTCTTCGTGTCGATTTCAATATTTCTGGAGATTCATTACTGAAATTGTTTTAAAGAAAATATGGATGTAAAAATGAGTTTCCATCTCTAAAATAAATCACATTAATTTTTATCTTGACTGTATATGTAGGCCTATACCATTAGCTATCACGTGTGGAAAAATATTTTTCTTTTCAGTAAGAACTTCATTTAGTTCTCTGGAAATGTGAAAAATATATAAATTAATTTTATAAATTTATAATCTTTTTTAATTTGTCTTCTTACCTTTCAAAATGACATGAATGGCCAATGTTCCTTGTATTCATTTATTAATATTAAAATTAAAGTGGCTCCTTCAGGCCAATGTGTTTTTACAACTAAAATTTATAATGAATATAATTGAAAAAATTAAATAGAATATAAAATTACATATATATAAAAAAAATAAAAATAAAAATAACAGCTAACCTTATCATTTTGTTTTGGCTTGTTTTTATAACGTTGACCCTTAAATAAATAAAAATAATTAATAATAATAAAGAAAATTAATGAAAAAAATGAAAATAAAACTTAAAACTTACTTCTTTTTTATCGATAAAAAATCCAAATATCCAAGGAATGAAAGAAAATGAAAGGTGGTCATCTATTAAAGCTTTGGCGCTGAGATCGCACTGTTTTTAATTTTTACCCGAGAGGATTAGAAGGTTCAAACCAGTACTTCCCGAGTCAAAATCGAACGCCTGGCTTGAACCTTTTAGTCCTCAATTGAAGACTGCAAGGTTCAAGCCAGGCGTTCAAGTACTGGTTTGAACCTTCTAATTCTCCTGGCAGGCTCAGTAGGCTCAAGCCAGGCTTTCAATTTTGACTCAAATACTGGTTTGAACCTTCTAATTCTCCTGGTAGGTTTAGTAGGCTTTAACCAAATTTTAATCCTATCAAATAACAAAGGAATTGAGGACTAAAAGGTTCAAACCAGGCGTTCAAGTACTGGTTTGAATCTTCTAATTCTCCTGGTAGAATCAGTAGGCTTTCACAAAATTGTAAATAAATAACATCCCATCAAATAACAAGGGAATTCAGGACTAAAAGGTTCAAACCAGGCGTTCGATTTCGACTCGGGTAACGTCTCAATATTTTGTGGAAATAATAGATTCTATTAAATTAAGAAGCTTATGGAGGCAAAGCTGTTCGCATGTTTTTGCCGGTAAGATGGAGTTAGGGGTCTTAAAAATTTTTATCCAAAAAGCCCAAATATTACGAAAATTTGCCAACAGATGGCAGGATGGTAGGGCTATATTTATAGTCACTGTATTTAACATAGTCTGGCCATACATGGGCTACTGATTGGTCGAAAGCAAACTCGGCCATTTTGTTTCCAAACATGCCTATATTTGCCATAAAAAAAAAATATAAAAATATCTTTTTTCTCTAATACACTAGCCGGGGACTCCCCCGGCCAGCTGGCTCGGCGACCCTTACCTTTTCTTCTTAATTATTATTATTTTTTCTTTTAAACATTCACTGGACGAAAAAAATGGACCTCTTGTTCTTTTAGAAGTATAAAGAAAGATATGAGATTCAAAAAATATTTTTTTTAAATAATATTTAATAAAGTTAGTGCCCGTAACTCGATGCTCAGAGAGAATACATTAGCTTCTCGTGGATAGGGTTCGTTTTTTAATTCAATTGAAGTCCATTTTTTCGACCAGTGAGTGTACTTGTGTTTTTTCTTTGCTGACGTTTTTGTTAATAATTTCGTTAATAATTAACAGATTTTTACGAATGAGTGAGTGATTTTTAGAAAGCCAAAGAACTATAGAATATTGTACATATATGTTTTTTGCATTCAGGGATATCTAAAATTGTATTAGGGGTGACCAAAGCAAAAAAAATTTAAAAAAAAAAAAAAAAAATTAAAATAAAAATTTCGCTTTTTCTAAACTTTAAGCCGTTTGCGGCACGTCTAAATGACCTCCGATTGGAATGAAACTTAAAATTTATATGTATTCTAACTATCTGCATAATTTGACTTGGTGTCGCGTTAAAAATAATTTGAACATTCTAAATAAAAGCCCTTTTAGAGCCCTTTTTCTATTAAAATCTATTTTGCTCTATATCTCTAAAACTGTGCCTGATGGAAAAATTCTAACTACATATCTGAATTTAGAATGAGAAAATGCACTAGATTCACTAATCAGATTTCTTGTGAAAAAAACCTTGTCGACTAGTGTTATATGAAATGACAGCATTTGTCGTTTGCCAAAAAAAGTTTTAATTGTAATAATTCTCATAAGATCTCATGAATTTTTTTTTTTTTGTTTAAAAAAACACTCATACTATTTTTCTCGACACTCATGAAAAATTAATTTAAAATAAAAAATAAGCACATTTATTTTAATTGTAAATTGATTTTATATGCTAATGTTAATGTCAAATATTTGTCAATTTTGAAATAGAGGTTTGAAATATAGGCTTATAAGAAGGGGCGCCGGAACGAATTTGAATCAGGGGGGGGGGCAAACAAATTTTTTTTTTAGAAAATAATAGAATATAATAAATAATTTAATATGTTCAAATAGTATAAAACAAAAACAAATCTACTATAAAACTTTAAAAATTTTTAAAAAATCACAATTTTAATAAAATTTAAATTAAAAAAAATTTGCTAGTGATTTTATCAAAAATTTTTTGGAAAAAATTTGAATTTCTTACTCTTTTAATTTTTTTTTAATTTAGAAGATTTTATTTTTCAAAAGTAAAAATATATCATTTTTAAAAATAAATGAAATAAAAGAAGACATATTTGCCCCCCCCCCTATAGGATGCCAGGGGGGGGGGGGCAATGTACCCTTGCCCCCCAGTTCCGGCGCCTATGCTTATAAGTGATCGGATAATGCCAGTTTTTAGACAAAGCTGCGATATTTTGCAAGAATGCTCAACTATTTGGCCGTTAATTTTTAAATAAATA
>JAKCPI010031449.1:0-14824 GCA_023213315.1 Euborellia annulipes | reverse complement strand
TCTCGACCCTGGAATAGAAGCAGATGTCATCTGCAAACATGATAGTAGTACCTATGGGTAGGTCTAAAGACGAAACTAAATCCGCTGTATAAATAAAGTATAGAGTAAAGGGGACAGAAGTTGACCCTTGGCAAACACACCTCTCCAGACTATCCTAGGCCCTTTCAATTCGCCCTGGTTTCTAACAAACACTGTTCTCCATGGAACACCGAAAAAATTAATTGGACTATCCTAGTTGGAATACGAAAACTTATTAAGATTTGTGTGAGAGTCGCAAGATCTACACTGTCATATGCGCTGGCAATATCCCCCATGAATGCGTATGTCATTTGCTTCTCTCCGAATGACCTATTAATATCACATGTTAGCATGGCCAAGTTGTCCATCGTACACCTATTCTTCCGGAAACCAAACTGATGGGCAGGGAGGAGACCATTCGACTCCACCCACCATTCTAATCGCTGCTTCAGGACTCTCTCGAACGTCTTAAAAATCACACGACAGGAGTGAAATCGGTCTATATGACGCTGCGTCGGCAGGGATTTTTTGTCCTTCTTTAGGATTGGTACCACCACCACTTCTCGCCATTCATTTGGGATAGTTCCTGTTCTCAACACCTTGTTAAAAATATTCAACATGTAGATAATGGCACTACCCGGAAGATTGGAGATCATAGGATATAGTATATTATCCCTTCCTGGGGCAGTATTGGAGTTTTCTTTAATACAAAACATTAGCTCCTCCAATGTAATATCCTCGGAGAGAGGGTGCGCCGCTAGATCAACCTCTCTTCGGGCCATCTGAACTTGGACAGGAACAAATGGGGGTGCCAGTCTATCCATAAAATCTTCCACCCACTCCGTAGATACGACGTTGGAGTCGGGAAGAGTTACATTCCCAATGTTCTTAAATCTCCTAATGTTTGTCCAAATGTCCGATACTGGTACACTTCTGTTCATTCCACTACACAATCTGACCCAACTGGCCTTTTTCTCCGCCTTAAGGAATCTTTTGGTTTGGGCATTTACTTTTTGATAATTCATGAAATTGTCGAAGGTAGAACAATTAAGATACTTTTTGAGCGCTTCCTTTCTCTCTCGCACAATCTGGGAGCACCTATCATTCCACCAAGGATTAGGGGGCTTGTGAAAAATCCTATAGGTGGGAGCTTGGGGGATTGCAGCACACGCCGCTTTATTCATTAATTTCACCAGCTCCTCATATGAGGCCACCCCATTCTGCATCTTATCAACTTCTTGACTAATAATCGCTCTATACATTTCCCAGTTCGCTTTCTTAATATTCCACTTCCTGTTATTCCTAACCCTCACCTCCTCAAAGGACAGGTCGCATTCTAGAAATATTACCAAGTGGTCGCTTCCCAGGGTCTCCTTCACGACCTCCCCATTTTACTAATGGTGCCATATCGGGAGACACTATGGTAAGGTCCACAGCGGTCGGCCTCTGGGACGGATAATTCACTCTTGAAGGATGTCCATCATTCATGATAACAAAAGCACTGTCTTCGACCGCATTTAAAATCGAGTTCCCAAGAACATCATTAAAGGGATTGCCCCAGCTAATATGATGCCCATTGAAATCACCGCAGATGATAAAGCTTCGATCCGCTAACGAAAATAACCTCTCTTAGGTGCCCCGGGGGGAATAGTATTCTGGGGAGGGTTATATACAGAGGCCACTGTTAGTTTCATATCCCGGATTATAACCTCCACCACACAAATATCACACCCGGGGATCGAGGCAAAAGGGACCCTCGAAAATCGAAGTGGTTTTTTCATTAGAATGGCCGATCCTCCCCTTCCGTCCTCTCTGTCTTGTCTAACCAAGTTAAAGTTGGGGAACTTGTAACTCTTTCCTGGCAGGAACCAAGTCTCGGCAATACACGCTAACACTACCCCTGAGGATTCCAGCAGCTGGTTCAAGGAACCCAAATTTGCAGCAGCGGAACGAGCATTCCATTGGAGAACTTTGAATTGGTGATGACTAATGCTCATACTACCCGCCATTTTTAAACTTTGACCAACTTCTACCACTCAAAGCGCGCTAAACCCGCTCTGCAACAGGAATGACGCCATGGACTCATAACTTATCAGTCACTCTAATTTAAAGATAATATGCAAGTGAGTTGTTTTATTTAAACTTCTGAGAGAGCTAAGTAATCGGTACGATTCCACTAATAATAGATTCTGTTGAACAGTCTAATGTGTGGTTAACTGTTGCCGATTCGCCGAACCTAAGAAAGCTTTCTGCCGAAGAAGCATCATTGCTCCATTCTGATTGAAGCTTGACCACCTCATTGGGCCTATATGGGTTAAACGGCATCGGGGACGACCCTAAATCAATAGGAGAATAGGGAAGCGAAAAATGCGGAGAAAGTTGGGCCGGGGGAGGCCTATCCTCTCTCCTCACCTTTATTTTACTGTGCTTTTTGAGGTGGGGCCTGTTATCTTTCTCCTTCTCATTATCGCAAGCTCTTTTCTGAGCAGGGCTATCCCTACTGGAAGTGATCAACGACGGGAAGTTCGTTTGATCAAACACGACCGGCGCCGAGGGAACGTACGTCAGGACCTCCGAGAAGGGCTTATATTTGGTCACATCCCAAGCCTCCTTGAATGAATAGCCTCTTATGGTCATATATTCTATAATTTTTTGCTGATCCTTATACTCACTACACTCCCCAAAGTTAGTTGACAGATGACTTTTCCTGCAATGCAGGCATTCTGGACAGTCTTTCTTTTGACAACTAACAATATCGTGTTCCCCTCCGCAGGCAGGGCAACGCGAAGAACTTCTACATCCGGACGACCTATGACCATACCTATTGCAGTTATAGCAGTAGGTAGGCTTGGGTATGAACGGACACACTTCACTCCTTACTGAGTGAACCGCTATGTATGAGGGCAACATTTGAGATCGAAAGGTCACCTTAACAGTCCCTGACGGCGTCCAATACTGTTGTTGGTTTTTTGGCTTAACCAATCTATTCAATCTCTCAACTTTGACAATCTTATACGGTGAGACACAAAATTCGGGGTCTAAAAGATCATTGACATCCAAATCAAGAGCAAAACCCCGGATTAATCCCGTTTTGCATGTTAAGAAGGGAGGAATATACGCCTCAAAATTGTTTTTAGCCAGCATGGGGTCATCTACAAAATTGTTTGCGTCAGTTGCGGTTTGGAACTGGACACGCATCTTTATTCTATTAAGACGCGTTATCCCCATCACTGCATGCCTGAACGTAGGCATTTGTTGAAATAGAAATTTACCAAATACCATTGGGTGAAAAGGTTTTTTAATAATCCTAGTCTGCACATTCTCGAATAGCGTCTCATTCGAGTCCTCAGGTAACAATTTCTCTTCTTGTTCTTTATTAATAAAAAACCGCACCTTCTGAATTTTCTCCACATGGACAAAGTACGGACCACTATCAGCCATTGAAAATTTACTCCTAAGCACATTACCTGCTATTTGTTTATCGGGGGCTTCGGGGGCTCCGGGCCCCCACCCCCCCCCCTCCGTCATCTTGACCCTTCCCCACCAATCCGACGCTAATCGCAATTATTTATGCCCCAATATACAAAACTAGACCCAACTTATATATAACTTAAAAGAATAGACTGAAGATCAAGCTCCACAAAAAAGTAAAATGAAAAAGGAAAACAAACTTATCTGTTCGGCCGGGTCCCTCCCTCCAGCTCACGCTCCTCTTCGTTTACAACCGTTAAAAATTCGAAAAAATAGCTCACTCGTCTGGTAAACCTCTCCGGACACCAATAGTCGGAACACTCTCGCTCCTCTGCTCCAGAAAATTAGACAAAACGCCTAAATTAGAGAGAGAATATTTTTCCCAACTATTTACTAACACCGTTGCTATGTGTACTGGAATATTTGAATTCAGATGTAAAATTTATAAGTATGGGAAAATATTTATATTTTGATACCATGGCAACCATTTCTCCTATCTTTTCTATGAAGCACAAGAGTAAAGTGTGCTTCAAACAATTTTGAGGGCAAAACGAGAATATACATTTGAAAGAGCATCTAAAAAATAATTGATTTTTGAATTTTAATCAAAATCGTTAGAGCGAATTTTGAGAAAATCGAAAAAAACTGAAAAAGTACATCAGTAAAGTACTAGTACTCTTTGGCCGATTTTGATTAAAAGCTTATTTTCCCGGTCCCGGGGGGTGTTTAACTTAAATATAAAATTTCAACCTCCTAGCTCAATTCCTTCATGCTTAAAATTGAACACACACACACACACACACACACACACACAGACAGACCATGTCGCAAAAACCACTTTTTTGGATTCAGGGGACCTCAAAACGTGAAGATCCATCAAAATCTCGACATCGAATTTTTGACATGAATCCAATACTTTCTCTCTATATATATATTACATATATACATAGGTAAGAGAAAGTAAAAATAAAATTCGATTTCAATAAAAATTGACATTGTCGGGTTTCCGAGGTTATCCATTTCGAATTTTAAATAAATTAATAACAAAATTATTATTATTTTTTTAAATTATTTAATACGATAGATTTTGTGATGGCCCAGTTTCGTTTATTTATGTTAAAATAATTTAATTACAATTAAATAAAAGAAACTTGTGTTTTCTTTCTTGGAGAAAAAGTGACAGGTAGTATGTCGTTTTTTGGTATAATTATTAAAAATCAATAATTTTTATTTTTTGGTTTACATGTGGCCGAAACATGTTAGAGCACCTGTAAAACAAAAATTAAATATTATTGAAAATTTATTGTTTTTAATAATTATACCAAAAACGACATAGGCCTACTACCTGTCACTTTTTCTCCAAGAAAGAAAACACAAGTTTCTTTTATTTAATTATATTAATTTGGACTGCATCCACCATTTTATCAAATTTAATACAATTTTTATTGAATAATGTTAACACGGACTACATATAACATTAGTTTAAATAACGTTAATATTATATGTAAGCGAGGTGAATAGCTGAATCAATATGTAGAAGGATGAGTAAAAAGGCCAAGCAGCTATTATTATTTCTTTATTGGTATTAAACCCACAGCGACGTTTCGGTCGACTATGCGACCATCTTCATGGCTAGGGTTTAGTTTTGACTAAACCCTAGCCATGAAGATGGTCGCATAGTCGACCGAAACGTCGCTGTGGGTTTAATACCAATAAAGAAATAATAATAGCTGCTTGGCCTTTTTACTCATCCTTCAACGTTAATATTCTTCATAAGATGAATGTTCAAATTCAAAAAAATTAAATAAAAAAAAATGTGCAAGTGGGGGCAGCTAATTTTTTGAAATTACTAATGAAGAACGATTAAAAAAGAGAGTAAAAGAGTGGGATGTCGTGGGACTTTTTACTTTGTGACTTTTGAACTTTTGAGATTTCAAATAAAACGTTATTTGTAATGCTCCTATAATTTAACTATCAAATTTTATTGCATTTTCTTTACATAGGTGCCAGCGAACTCTCAATTGAAGCCCGCGACGATCAGATTCAAATAGATTCTGAGAGCCATTTATGTGCATATCATTATCAAAAACGGTCCTCTCTAACAGTAAGGTACTAATATATATGGACCCTGTTACACATTAGTGCGTCAAGCGCCAGCTACCGAGTTTTGAGAAAATTAACATTTAAGTTTTTTTGTTTTCATTGGATTATATACTGTATAATTTTTTTTGCCAATTGTGCAAGTAACATTAAATATAAATTTTTTTAGGACATATTTTATAAAAAATACTATTAATTATAGCATTTGAAACAATATTCCGTGCTTAACTCAATTTTTAATTTTTTTTTTTGGCGCTTGACACACTAATGCATAACAGGGTCCATATAAGGCCTATATTTCTTTAGGGGCTTAAAAGTCCCCAAAAAGAAGCTCTATTTTTGGACTTTTTGGCCACGTTTTCGGGATGTGGATCGACTGTGCGACGGAGAAAGTTCCTAACTCAGTCACAACATGTTCAGTTTGAAGTTTCGAAATAAAATTTTATTTGAGCAAAGAGGTGAAGGACTGCCAAATACAAGGAAGGAGGTTCAGAGGGGAGAGGAGAGATCCTATTGGCTATTTTCTAAGGCCACCGAAGGCAGGCGCGACGGCTAGTGAAATAAATTTCCAGTTTATTTTATATATATATATATATTTTTTTTTAATTTGATTTAAACGAATTTTATCGAATCATAAATTTTTGACAGTGAAAAGTTAATAAAATTTAAAGCCTAAACATGTTTTCCATTTTAAAGGCGATTAAAAAAAATAAATAAATAGTATAAAATTCTAAAGCTAATCTAAGTTGGAGTAGCAAAAACGGGAATAACATTCGAAACAATTGCGAGAACATTAAATAGAACCCTAGGAGACGAGGCTATATTTAATATTTACTCGATTAAGTCCTCATAGTCTTGAGTTAATTAAGACTTGGCGAATTGCTTAACGTTCAGTTTAAGGTAAAGAGTGAAAAATCTTCATCGTCGTCAGTGACAAAGTTTAATTAATTTTCTAACTCTTGAAGCGAGCGACATTAAGTCCAATCAGGAGGGTGGGGGAAAAGGGAAGTTGCACTTTGGGACGAATATTCCTCAATCAAATGGAGGGGGAGAAAAAAAACAACAGAGACATTTGGGTCGAAAAGAGGGAATGAGAGAGAAATAATTTCAGAGAAAAATTAATAAATGCAAATTGTTCAATGGTTGTATTTAAATGTAGCGTAAATTATTCATTCACTTTTAAACAAAAAAATTAAGAATTTTACTGTTAAAAAGTAGGAAGCAATTTAAAGGCCTAACAGCTATATTCTCTAAAAACAGACGTTAAAATTTAACATCATAAATTGAGTGTTAAAAATCAGCCTTAAAAAATGCTATTCTCTAAACCAAGGTTTAACAGCGATATTAACATCTTACTTTTTAGCACCAGGCGTTAATGATCCTATGTTTTCTGCTTGATTGTGTTTTTATACCTCTCATAGCCCTCGATAACCTCTCACGCATGCGCATTACCAACTTGATTTGTTATTCTCAATCCAGTGTAAGCCTATCTGACACACCAGCGTTAAAAAATGCTATTCTCTAAACCATGTTTTAACAACGACGTTAACATGTTGCTTTTATCACAAAGCTGTCAAAATCATAACCTTATTTTTTAGGTTAAAGTCGCCATTTTGATGTATCAAATAAGGCGTTAAAATATTAAAGGCACCCACTAGACACGACATAAATTTAAATGTTAACGCTTTGGCGTTAAAGTTTTTGCTTACAGATTAGCAATTTGAGGTAAGGAAGTGTTT
The DNA here is from genome assembly GCA_023213315.1 of Euborellia annulipes. Classification (NCBI taxonomy): domain Eukaryota; kingdom Metazoa; phylum Arthropoda; class Insecta; order Dermaptera; family Anisolabididae; genus Euborellia; species Euborellia annulipes. The sequence goes on along the minus strand of JAKCPI010031449.1, from coordinate 7,496 downwards.
AAATGAATTAACGCTCTTTACAGATGTTAAAAGTTAACGTTTTGCTTAGAGAATAGAATTGTAAGTGTGCTATCTGGGAACAGCTGCTTTAACCTAGCCTATTACTCTCATAATTAATAGTTTAGTCTTTCGGTTGATTTCTTATCGATTAGAAATGTAGTTTATAAGATTAATAGTAGAGCCGAAGAGTAATTAGCTCAGCAACAGTTGTAAGGGGCAATCAAAAAGAGCTTTTAAATATAAACTCTCAAAACATCCGAACCTCATAAATTTCCCAAAATAAAATAAAAGAAAGGATCCATTTCAGATAGGAATTTTTTTCTAAAATAATATAATAGCTGATGGGCTTAAGCAGGGGTAAAATAATTCCTCTCGACCTCGAGACAGACAAGGGCGGACCCACAGGGGTGGAGCGAAAATATTTTTATTTTATTTTTTCCATTTGTTTTTACATTGTGTTTAAAACCAGCAAATTGAAAAAATGAAGCACCCACCGAAACCAAAAAATGCTGTCGTTTGATCTGTGGTATACAAAAATAAAAAACCTATATAAAAAAGTTTTAATGCTATTCATTTGAAAATTGTTTGATTTAATGTTAAAAAAATTAAAATTAGAAAGACTGCGATCGTATCAAAAATTTGATGTTTGATGGAAATACAAGCTTGAATTGAAAAAGTGGGTACCGAACAGGAATGCCATACTTGGAATTGTGCTCTGCGGGACATAATGAATAAAATATTATACATTTTTTCTGGAAGAGCTTTTTAACAATACAATTTAAATTTTTATTAGATCGGTTAGAAATGCAGTGATATATAAGGTATGCTAAATAGTAAAAACAAAAGTAAAATTTCTAGAGACAGTGAAATTAAGTAATTTATAAAACTGTTTTGATAGCTGGAGTAAATTAAAATTTTCGGAAACTCTTTAATAAGAAAATATTTAAAGAAACTTTGAATGAATTTTACCTTAAAAACGGTGTACCCAGAATTACAAAATGTAACAACAATAAACACACACTCAAGTAAACTGTAATCTGTGAAATATTTATGAATTTCTGCTTATTGCGTGAACGTTCAGAAATGTTTGCAAAGAAAAATAGGGGATTTCCAACCCGAGTCGAAATTTACTTCTACTTTTATCCCTCTGGCCCTGAATAGGTCGATTTAGAGCACTGTAAGCCGACCTAGCTCCGACTTTGAACCCTGAGATCACACCATTTATCAATAGGCCCTAGCTTTTATTCCTATTCCCCGAACTGGCAAAAATTGAAATTTGTACCATTTTGGGGTTCAAAGTCGGACCTAATTTAACATTCAATAGATCTAGGGAACCATTTGATTTTTTCTGCGTGACATTTGAACATGTTTACGGAACAAATCTTTCTTGTACTGGATTGTTCCCGCGCATTGCGGGACGACTGGCATCCCAAAAACTCTGTAAACAGCAAATAGTAAGAAAGTCAAGGGCTACTATGTTAAAATTTTATGCGAAAACCGTCGATGAGTGCCATCAAATATATACAGTCAAAAATAATTCATTACACCACCATGAAGTGTGATTTTATATTGTTAATAAAAAAATACGCCCATCTGTATTTTACTGACCACCGGTTGTCTTGAGGATGGACGCGACTTGCGTCCGAAACGTTGGCAATCGAAATAAAAATTGGGTAAAGATTGATTAAATTTTTGTCTGTTTTCTTTCTTGACTGCCATCCTACTCGTATTCATTAATTGTACAGCTCACTATTGTTAAAATTTTATTTTCTGGAGTCGTGTCTTGGCGTGGTGTATTGTGAGGTATTCTTTCGTTGTCCTAAGAGCGCTCCGTTTATGCGAATTGTGTGTCGCTGAAATTGTAATTGTCATTTATTCTCGCCTCCGGCTCTGAAGATGGCCTAGTCCAGTGGCCGAAACGTCAGCCCGGAACGTCAACAATAAAAGGGGTGCATATGTCTTGAATTTTTTTGACTCCTTAATAAAATTTTATATTTAAGTTAGAAATTCTCTTGGCACGTAACCAGGGCCGCAGACAGACTTGACGGGCCCCGGGGCTACTTACTAATACCCCCCCCCCCCAACAAAAAAAAAAAAAACCTTAAGTTTTTTTTTAGTATATAAAAGGCTATTGTGGCCTTCATGCCTACAATTTTTTACACAGTTTTTGACACTTTTGAAATAGTTATACATAGCTTACAATATTTATTTAAATAATGTTATTTAAAATTTTTCAAAATTTCCTAAAAAAAAGAGTTACAATATTTTATCGAGATCCGGACAGAGGATTTCCGGGGGAATCTGGGGGTATGGAAAATTTTTTGAAAATTAGCCACTGAAATCTGTGTTTTTAGCTATCCTTAGTCGTGAAAAGATCAAACTTGATTTGAGGTGAAAAAAAGGCCTCCTGAAGAAAAAAATTTCAAGAAAATGATTTTTTTAAATTGAAATTTCAAGATTTGAGCCTAAAGGGCCCGGGCCCCCTGAGGAAAAAAATTTCAAGAAAATGATTTTTTTTAATTGAAATTTTAACCATGAATATTATTTTTTATTAGAATTTTAAGGTGGGAGGGCAATGGGCCCGGGCCCCCCTCGGAGGGCCCGGGCCCCGGGGATCATAGCCCCCCTGCCCCCCCCTGTCTACGGCCCTGCACGTAACATAAAATTAGTCTATTATAAATATATCGGTAACTTTTGTAAAAAAAATTTCTAGAAAACATAAGTTTTTTTAATGATTTGTGAAGTTTATTAAAGGAAATGAACTTCGTGAATCAAAAATGAAGGAAAAGCCAAAATCTCACATACAGGGAAAAGTTTGAATAGTCGCCAATCTGAGGCAGAACATGTTTGATCACTATAATAATGATATGTGAACGCATTCGATGGCACATCTGGAGATGCCTGGCTTAATTAATTTTCCCAGAGAATTGAGCAAAAGTTTGCAAACATCACCACCTCCGATCCATAATAATTTTCTTATTTTCCAAGAGCGTTAACATTAAAATTTTCCTATTTAATTATATAAAATTATAAATATAGAAGAACCTCTCTAAGCCTTGTTTCTTTTGAAGTAAAAATTTTTTTACTCGAAGGTAAAATTATCCTTTGATCTTGCAACACACGTTTTGCATAAAAATAAGGAGAATGACTTTTTTTTAACACAAATGACCTCTCAAAGCCCATTTTTACTTTCTCTTACCTATGTATATATGTAATATATATATAGAGAGAAAGTATTGGTTTCATGTCAAAAATTCGATGTCGAGATTTTGATGGATCTTCACGTTTTGAGGTCCCCTGAATCCAAAAAAGTGGTTTTCGCGACATGGTCTGTCTGTCTGTCTGTCTGTCTGTCTGTCTGTCTGTCTGTCTGTCTGTCTGTCTGTCTGTCTGTGTGTGTGTGTGTCTGTGTGTGTTCAATTTTAAGCATGAAGGAATTGAGCTATGAGGCTGAAATTTTATATTTAAGTTAAACACCCCCGGGACCGACAAAATAAGCTTTTAATCAAAATCGGCCAAAAAGTACTAGTACTTTACTGATGTACTTTTTCAGTTTTTTTCGATTTTCTCAAAATTCGCTCTAACGATTTTGATTAAAATTCAAAAATCAATTATTTTTTAGATGCTCTTTCAAATGTATATTCTCGTTTTGCCCTCAAAATTGTTTGAAGCACACTTTACTCTTGTGCTTCATAGGAAAGATAGGAGAAATAAATGGTTGCCATGGTAACCGAATTTAAATCTTTTTCTTTTTTATTAGATTAAAAATCAATTATTATTTAAACGCCCATTTTTTTTTTTCGGAGAAAACATATCTCTCTCTCTCACAAAACTATCTTCTCTCTTTCTACGCGTTTTAAATTTTTCTACCTTATCTTCGCATTTGGCAATGCCAATGTTAATTTCCTATAGGGATTTGTATGTTAATTTCGATTCAAAAGGGGGTCCCCTTTGGAACTTTTTACGCATTTAAAATTTTTTTTTCCAATTCTTATGAAATTTTGTATTTATTTACGAATCTATATTGTGTATAAAATGTCCAAATATGAGATTAAAATTTTGAAAAATAACCATAGTTTATTTCAAGCAATCAACATTTAAAATGCAAGTTTGAAACTAAGGTGCTATGGGAAACTAAATATATCTCGACACAAAAAATCTGGTGTGACCAGCACAGTGCACAACTTTCTCTTACCGAAGGGTAAGAGAAAGTTGTGTGCTGTGCGCCAGTCACACCAGATTTTTATTTAAATAGTAAGGGAGACCGGGGCAGGTTGGCCCACTAATTTTTTATTTCTTTTATAAAATTTTTTATTCAATCATTTTCGTTTATGTTTTCATTTTAAAATGTTGGTGTAACCTTAAGCTACCAAATGGTCATCGTAAAAGTCTCCTAAATTGATGTTAAAATTAAAAAAAATAATTATTTCTAAAATATTTCGAGTGGGCCAACCTGCCCCGTGATCGGGGCAGGTTGGCCCGGACCACGGGGCAGGTTGGCCCGGAAGGCATTTGTTATTTTTATATGAATTAAAATGCAAGAAAATAATTTAAAACAACCTAATTTTAACACACAAAGTTTATTTTAAATTATATTTGGTTATTGCAACAGTTTCAGTAATAAGTGAGTACTAAATCAAAAAAAGTATATAGTGACTTCAAGAACTTTTCCTTTTTCAGTTTTTCTTTTGTATTTACGAATCACTGTTATAACCGTGGTCCAGAGGTTGGAGATAAGAGTCAGAATGCTATGAAGAGCATTGCAGACACCTTACTTGGGCTTGGCAAGTTGGCAAAATAGTATCCCAACAAGGGTCCCAACTTTTCTCTCCCAACGCTCAATTTGTGCTCTTTTGAAAAATCTCTTAGCCCTCGGGGCTTCGTGTAGAGGTTATCGTGCTAACCATTTGGATACCAAATGGCTTAAATAAGAATGCCTGGACCCCGAAAATATATAATTATTAATACAACGGTTATCGTAAAAGTCTTATATGGCCTGAGTTACCGAAAAGACTGTGTGAATGTGAGTGTGAATGGGAAAAAAGTGTGAATGTTTAAAAAAAAAAAAAAAAAAAAAGCGGAAACACTTCATATCTTCCCGAACCACAGATATTCAAAGAACTAGAACGTTTTAGAAAACAATAAGAACATATTCATATATCTGATAACAATTTCCCAAAAACAAACACACATGCTCATTTATGATGCAAAATTTCCTCCAATAAACTCTCAATGACGGCCAGTATAACATCGATATTTATAATAATTTTTATTTTGTCACTTTTACATCATTCATTGCCACTAAAATTGAACAAATAAAACACGGTTTAACGATTTCATACATACAATGGCAAAAAATCGAGTGGGCCAACCTGCCCCGTCATTTTTGGGCCAACCTGCCCCATCTTCATATTTGAAACAATTTTTATCCCGCACAAATCCCGTTGTGGTTTTTTAATTAATATGCCATGGAGAAATAATCCTTATACTCTAACCTTTAAACATAGTGCTCACTTTTTATCCTCGAAGTAACCAAAAAGTAGATAAAACAATTTTATTCAACTAATGAAAATTTACTCCAAGGTGCAAAAAACGAATAAATGATCCTAGCTCATGCGAATTTACTCCGATCGCTATAGTTGTTTTGGCGGAAGGTGTGTGGCAGTGCTATTAACCTTCATTCTGATCCGTATCACAATCGTCCAATTATTCTGCGAAATATCGCGACTGGGCCGACCTGCCCCGTGGGCCAACCTGCCCCGGTCTCCCCTATATGACCCTTTTAAAAAGTTGCTTTGCACGTGCTGTTTATCGCCGGATATGTTTTAGATCTCTTAAAACAAATATAAAAAATCTGGTGTGACGGGCGCACAGCACACAACTTTCTCTTACCCTTCGGTAATCGAAAGTTGTGTTCTGTGCTTGTCACACCAGATTTTTTGGTGTCGTATGTATTTAGTTTTCGACAGCAGGGTCCAATTGAATTCAAGATGTAAATTTAGCTCGCTAACCTCTACACCAAGCCCCGAGGGGCAAGATGTAAATTTATAAACGTGGGAAAATATTTATATTTTGTTAGCATGGCAACCATTTCTCTTAACTTTTCTATGGAGTACAAGAGTAAAGTGGTCTTCACAAGATTTCAATGACAAAATGAGAGTATACATTTTTAAAGAGAATCTAAAAAATAATTGATTTTTGAATTTAAAAAAAAAATCGTTGTGGCGAATTTTGAGGAAATCGAAAAAAAAAACTGAAAAAGTATATCAGTAAAGTACTAGTACTTTTTGGTCGATTTTTCAAAAGCTTCGTGTGTGTAGTTAAGAGAAATAAAAATATAAATTTTAAATGAAATAAATATTTAATGAGATTTTTTTATATGTTGTGAGAAATTCTCTAAGGCCGGTATTACACTATCAAAGATCTTTGTCAAAGATATTATTTGTCAAAGATATTTGACAGTGTAATGAGTCAACTTTTATAAAATATTTCTTTTATAAAATTTCTTTTATAAAATTTAATCGATTGCTATTACATTTTATCAAAGATTTGAAAGTAAACAAACAAGATGGCGGAAGGCAAGGAAAGAAAATTTTGTTGGCCGGTGGAATTAACCAAAATGTAACCATTAGACGTTCTTCAACACTTATACAGTTCCTTAAATGTGTATTTTGTTTATCAATGAAAGGTGACACTTTTGAAACTGCATATTTAAAGGTTTCATCATCCATTCTCGAATACCTTTTATAATGTATTAATCTTCAATCTGTAGCCTCTTTTAATAAATTTTGGTGAATTCCTTTCATGTTCCGTCTTCAGGTCCGGATCTAGGGGGGGGGGCAGAGGGGGTGCGTGTGCCCCGGGCGGCAGATATCAGGGGGTGGCAATTAAAGGAAGATTTTCTTAAAAAAAAGGTAAAATGATATGAATTTTGTATAGAAAATTTTAAGGAGGGGTGGCAAATCAAATTTTGCCCCCCTTCCTAAAAAATCTCCTAGTTCCGGCCCTGTCCGTCTTGCATTCCATGGTTTAACCCACACCGTTTATTTTTCTTCTTTTTTTTTGAGTAATAAACTTATTGAGACAGCTGCACTTGTTGCAGCTACAACAGAAGAGAAAAGCCATCATCCAATTTTAAACAACTTTGATGAAATATTTTACTTGTTAGTGTAATACCTATATAAAATCTTTTATAAGAATCTTTTATAAAATAAAATATGATAAAATATTTTATAAAATATCTTTGACAAAGATCTTTTATAGTGTAATACCGGCCTAAGGAAAAATTTTGATTAAATATTTAATCAAATAATCTTAATTTTGTAGTTTTAGTTAATTATAAAATCAGAAAAAAATTATCTTTCTAATGGATCTTCTGAGAAAATATATCAAATTAGATCTCTCTATCCCGGTTAGAGATGTTGACAAATGCCAATATTAATAGCTCAGGCAGAGGCGTACCGAGGCAGTTGGGGGCCTGGGGCGGCAGTAGAAGA
>JAKCPI010031448.1:0-26785 GCA_023213315.1 Euborellia annulipes | reverse complement strand
AATGACTTCTCTCTGAGCCACGGATCACGGGCGTTTTGGAAATTAATTGATTAATGGAAATAATTGGTTGCTGGAAGAAGCGTACTCAATTGATTGATTTTATGATTAATTCCTATTAATTTTCTGATATATTTATGAACTTTTGGAACAGTTTATGAATTGATTGGTTTCCACAAAACCAATCACAAACTTATCCAATGATAACTGTTTCTATTCCCACTACTATTTTATGATATGGTCCCACAAATATTTATAGAAAGAGAGAGACCAAAGTTAGAAATCGGCTGTCTATTCTTCCGATAGCAAGTGATAGGCATCGATCGCACAAATGTCTTCCCATTCTTCCACAAAGGTAACTGGATATTTTGACCATAGATGATCCGTAGCGGTCTGAGAGTTCGGACAGAGCCACTAATATTTCTCTCATTTTCAATCGGTCCACCGCCCCGCAGATTTGACGTCGGCGAGCCGAAGTAATTAAGCGCCTCATCCGAGGAAGGCGCCTAAAAAAATAAAACAAATTTATACATTTATAAATAACATGATCATCTTTGTCTAGAAAAAGTGAAAAATGTGATTAAAAATCCTCGTAGCCGGAGAAGAACACCACAATCGTTGCGGTTGGGTGATGGGAGGAAGCTCGGGATTGGTAACCCCGAGCCGTCGGCGTGTGGAACGCCCACCGGTAGCCATCGATATCATGTATTTTCAATTTAATAAATATATTTATCACCCCTAAATGGCCTCTGTAGCCGAAAAGGGTTAAAAAAAATCATCTACAGTTGTATAACATTGGACGTTTGATAAATGGATTCGTCGGCCCGTTTAAGATTATTATTTTCAGGAAAGGATGAGCTAGGACATGATGGACATTTTACAGATCATATGTTGTAGTAAACAAGAATACGCTTTACCTTCAAGTTTAAAAAAATGAGTTTTTTCACATATATATAATTAGCTATCTGAAGTATAAAGAAAGTTTTGTGAAGTTTTTTTTTTTTTTTTTTTTTTTATTTATTATCGGCTGCGGCAGATGCCATCCAGCCCCATTTTTAGTTTTGTGAAGTTAGCATTATTTATAAAAATTATTAAAATAAAAATTTAAAGGAGATATATAGTTGCATGTTCGTATTTAAATTTAGTAGAAAAAATGAGCAATGGGGCTAGTTTTATTTCATTTTTATTAATACCAGAGCTGACATTTCGGTCACATATGTGAACATCTTCAGGGTCGGGTTAGTCTGAAATTAAACTATCCGTGAAGAGACATTAACCTGGCCCTGAAGATGATCCTATATGTGACCGAAACGTCAGTAATAAAAATAAAATAAATTTTTCTACCAAATTTAAATATAAAAATAAAATTAACATGAAATTATTAATTAAAACTAATTAATTTTTAACAAAAATTAAAAATTTCCAAAAAAAAGCTTGTGTTCCTAATTTCACCCCTTAGTTAAGCCATATTTCGAAATATAGGTCTTATTAAGTTAACCACCATATGGGCTTTTATTTAATCATTTGATTAGCTTAACTATAACTGAAATTTAAAATCATTTGAAACTTATAGTCAACAATCCGAACCAATCCGAGGGATAGCTAGTCAATTGAAGCAACAGGGCCTTAGAAGATTTTCGTCACAGTGTTGCCCATGTTCTGCCACAAATGTCTCTAACTGTTTCTACGAATAATGGAATTTTTTTCTGTTGGACTTGAGTTTTTACATTATATGCAAATAAGTGGTGACAACTAACTTGTTAGGCTTTGCCCTATTTATATAATTACTGTACTTACCTCTACAGAAAAATTACAAAATTTTCCTTCATAAAATTTATTCGTTGAAACAGTTCGAAACATTCATTTATTTTAACTTCTTTTTTTATATTTTTTTGAATTTAATTTTTATTGACATTTTTTTTTCTTTTATTTATATTTTTAATCTTTTTTTGAATGTTTATTTTGGTTTGTTTTTTAATTCAAAAATTTAAATGATCATTTTGCCGCAACGTTGTACCAAAAAAAAATATCCTTCGATAAAATTATTTACCAACGAAGGCGATTAAAATTATTAGGACTACATTCCAAATGTAGTTGTCAACAATGAAGTTCCCACTCTAATCAAAAAAAAAAAAAAAAAATTATAAAGAATGTTCTATTAATTTGAATAAATTAAAATATTTCTCACTATCTCTTATGATTTACATTATAAAATAATAAATTATATTTATTATATGATGAGTTTGTCAAATGAATCATTATTATCTTATCAATGTTACATTTTTTTTTTTTTTAAAGAAGAAAGGATTCTAAATTTCCCTCCAAGTAAACAAATGAATATTTGAGAAAGTGAGAAAGAAATCTTTGCAATACACACGCTGCTTTTATGATACTGTACACCTTTAGAGCCTCAACAAGATAATTTAACGCCTGGTACAAAGACATTTTATGGCGCCCCTCCCCTTCCTTTCATCTCACACACATACAAAAAAAAAAAAAAAAAAAACTTCAAACAAATGTATTAATATTCAAAATGAATTGTATATGTGATGTGAATAACGTCAATATTTTAAGACATCTTTATCAAATCTTTACTTTGGTGGTAAATTTTTTAACGTGAAAAAGATTATAAAATACTATGCCTATATATAGAGAGAAAGTATTGTCAAAAATTCGATGGAAATAAACGTTTTGGGTCCAAAAAAAGGGACCCGAAAATGGTATGTCTGTGATCAAAATAAAGTATGATGGAAATGAGCTACGAAGTTGAAATTTTTTATTTTAGCTACGTACCCATTCAGCCAGAGTATTAGTACTTTACTGATGTACTTTTTTTTCTAATTTTCTCAAAATGCATAAATCAATTAATTTTTAGATGCTCCTTAAAATGTGTATTCTCATTTTACCCTAAAATTCTTTGAGACACACTTTATTCTTGTACTTTTTTACTTTCTCTTACCTATATATATATATGTAATATATAGAGAGAAAGTATTTTTTAATTACCCTTCTCGGCTGTTGCGGCTATTTAGGGATTACAATTATAAATATAGAAAATTATATGTACCGATGGCTAGAGGGGGACGTTCAACACGCAAATCCTCCTGGGTCACCAACCGCTTGCTTAACTTACTCTTGCACTTCATAAGAAAGATAGGAGTGGTTGCCATCGTAACAAAATATTTTATAAATTTTATAGACGGCAACAAGCATCTTTGTAACCAGGGGGGGTCAAACTTGGTTTGTTTACATTTTTCCCATTCCAAGAGAGTGCCGTCTTGGAGCTCCTCCTTTTGTAAAATATCTTTTCGGGACAAACCATTTATAAATATTTATATACAGCATATTATTAATAAAGCAGTGTAAATACCAGGGACTAAATTAATTTAGAAACTATACAATTCGCAAACAAAACAAAATGAATGTGAACTAGGTTATGTCCAGTCAACAAAGCTGCCAAATAGAAAAAATCTGGTGTGACTGGCGCACAGCACACAACTTTCTCTTACCTTCGGTAATCGAAAGTTGTGTACTGTGCTTGTCACACCAGATTTTTTGTGTCGACATGTATTTAGTTCCCGGCAGTAGGGAATATTTGAATTCAGATTTAAAATTTATAAGTATGGGAAAATATTTATATTTTGTAACCATGGCAACCATTTCTTCTATCTTTCCTATGAAGAACAAGAGTAAAGTGGTCTTCAAACAATTTTGAGGGCAAAACTAGAATATACAATTGAAAGAGCATCTAAAAAATAATTGATTTTTGAATTTTAATCAAAATCGTTAGAGCGAATTTTGAGAAAATCGAAAAAAACTGAAAAAGTACATCAGTAAAGTACTAGTACTCTTTGGCCGATTTTGATTAAAAGCTTATTTTCCCGGTCCCGGGGGGTGTTTAACTTAAATATAAAATTTCAACCTCATAGCTCAATTCCTTCATGCTTAAAATTGAACACACACACACACACACAGACACACAGACAGACAGACCATGTCGCGAAAACCACTTTTTTGGATTCAGGGGACCTCAAAACGTGAAGATCCATCAAAATCTCGACATCGAATTTTTGACATGAATCCAATACTTTCTCTCTATATATATATTACATATATACATAGGTAAGAGAAAGTAACAAGCAAGGAGGAGCTTCATGACGTGGACCAATCAAAAACTGTGACCGGAAAATTGTTTGTTTACTAGTTTTTGGCCAACCTGTGTTTTTTAAAGACCTTGTTTGTAACATAATTTTGTAAGAGGTTAGAAAACCCGTTAAATTAACCTATAATAAATAAATAAATTATGAAATGTATCGTGGAACGTCCCCTGGTAGTCATCGATACAATGTGTATTAAAATTTATATAATAAAGTCTTACCCCTAAATAACCTCAGTGGCCAAAAAGGGGTTTAAAAAAATATACTGTATTGATGGATATACTAAATATATGTCGACAAAAAAAATCCTTTGTGACAAGCACAGAACACAACTTTAAATTTCCCAAGGTATAGAAGAATTGTGTGCGTTGCGACCACTCACACCAGATTTTTGGTAGAGGATGCATATTTCGCAATTTTATTAAAAAATCTGGTCTACATCCCTTAAAGCCCTTCCCTTGGAAACTCCCATGGATTGATTCCATCTCACCTTTTTTCTCTTTGTTATAAGGACTTGAATACTTTGCCATCTGAAGAGCTTAATTAATTCTTGGAACAATATGAGAGATTTCTTATATCAATGACAGTATAGTTAAAAAAAAAAAAGTTTGAAGGTTAACAAGGAAATATTTTATTCTTTTTTTTTAATCTTCCCATTTCGAGTCCTTAGTTCCATGTTAAACTATATAGAGTTTAAACAATTTATTATCCATTCTCACTTTACATATGCCCCTGAGAGTGTGCAATATTTTTTACAACGCCTACACACTCTCTCATATAACCTTGCAGAAAATCACTTTTCTCCGAATGCCGAAATGGCATAGAGAGAGAGAGAGACAGTTTGTTCGTTCGTAGGCATTCACCTTTTGAACAGATACGTGTTCAAAAAAATAATATTTTTATGTAATAATATTTTAGATTCATAAATATTCCTTTATATTATCAATAGAAGAAATTCGTGAGTGTTAGTGACCCCCCTAAAACAAGATGTGAATGTCACGGCGAGTTCTCTGCCTCTCGGGCTTTTCATTTTACTTTCTCTTACCTCTATATATATGTTAATATATATAGAGAGAGAAAGTATTGGATTCATGTCAAAAATTCGATGTCGAGATTTTGATGGATCTTCACGTTTTGAGGTCCCCTGAATCCAAAAAAGTGGTTTTCGCGACATGGTCTGTCTGTGTGTGTGTCTGTGTGTCTGTCTGTCTGTCTGTGTGTCTGTGAACAAAATATCTCAAGAACGAAAAGAGTTAGGAGGTTGAAATTTTATATTTAAGTTAGACACCCCCATGGGACCTGACACGAAGCTTTTGACCAAAATCGACCAAAGAGTACTAGTACTTTACTGATGCACTTTTTCAGTTTTTTTTGATTTTCCCAAAATTTGCTCCAACGATTTTTTTTTAAATTCAAAAATCAATTATTTTTTAGATTCTCTTTAAAATGTATATTCTCATTTTGTGATTGAAATCTTCTGAAGACCACTTTACTCTTGTACTCCATAGAAAAGATAGGAGAAATGGTTGCCATGGTAACAAAATATAAATATTTTGCCATACTTATAAATTTTACATCTTGAAAATCGAATGTACCATACTGTCGGAAACTAAATACATGTCGACACAAAAAATCTGGTGTGACAAGCACAGTACACAACTTCCGATTACCGAAGGTAAGAGAAAGTTGTGTGCTGTGCGCCAGTCACACCAGATTTTTATTTTTACTTTTTTAAATTTCAAAACTTTGTTTTATTCGCAGAACTACTAATCCAAAGAAATTTCCATTTGACTCTGGGAGTGGGTTTTTTAACATTAGCATTTAACCTGCTTTTTTGATATTTCACTTGAAATTCATTAAATTTATTGTGAAAAAGACTCAAATTCAAGCTAATAAGGGGTAGGAGTTTAATGGCAATTTAAAGAAAAGCAATAAAACATACAATAAAGCAACAAAATCTTAGAAATCTAGGTAAATATGAGATTTTAACAGGAAGAGATCTTCGTGGAATTTAGGATTTTTTCACAATAAATTTAATAAATTTCAAGTGAAATATCAAAAAATAAGGGTTATGGGAATTACTCAAAAACGAACATTCTCTCGATACTCAAAACAAACGTAAGCTAATAACCCATTTCGACGGCTTCTTGGGAATTTTGAATAAAATCGGCCAAAGATTACTAATATTTTATTGATGTACTTTTCGTCTTTTTTTTTTTTTAATTTTCTGAAAATGAGTTGTACGTCGTATCATACTACTCTGAACATTTTTATTAATTCAGAAATTGTACAAAAAAATGTATTAGGAAAAAATCAGAAATAAAATATATATTATTATTATAATTCAAAAAATGTCACACTGATTGTTGAAATACATATCAAAAATTTATTCCAATAAATTTATTGGAACCTAGTGTTTTTGAATCTTTTCAATTAATTTAACTAATTATAACTAGGGCTAACGGTAACTACAGGGGAGTTGCGCCTCTGAAATGAATGGAATTTAATATAATTATAGCACTTGTTGTATTTTGTATATTAAAATCTAAAATTAAAAGTTTTTTTTTAACACTCACACTTTTTTTCCCACTCACACTCACATACACATACACACAGGCAACTTAGGCCATATAAGTCATTTTACGATTTTCGTATTTTTGGTATCCAAATGGCTTAAATAAAATCATCGGACTGCTTGGGATCCGAACCCGCAACCCTTGGTATACAAAGCCAGCACGCTAACAACTACACCAAGGCCCGAGAGCAAAATTAAAAGTTGCTTGGCTAACAACAAAATTATAAATTTGTCAACGAATGATTTCAGTGTAACATTTACTGATTTTATTAATATCATTTTATTAACAGAACAAATAAAAAAATTATTATAAAAGAGGAAGAGGAGGTATATTATAATAATTTCCTCTTCAGTCATTCGATGATGATGATGATTCATTCTTTCCCACTTTGGCTAATGGCTCTACTCAACACTCTGGAGTGTAAGAGAGAGATGCAAATGGACCCACTTAATCTTTTAACTCTCTCTGTCATAAATTATTCAATCGCTTGCCTATCAAATTTTCTTTTTAGTTGCTTGTTTATTATTTACTCCACCAAATTTGACAACCATTAATTCTACATATATCATTTTAGTAAGTTTTTTAAGTTGATTAAATAAACCTACTTCTTCTTTGACATAAACATTTCTTTTTTTATTAATTTATAGTTTTTTAATTAAATTTTCATGAATCATTTTTTAATTTTATCTCCTCAGGATATAATGTTTCGTCTCCTTGTTTGGATCATCCTCAAGGAATTCTCATCATTAGTGATTTTTTCTCTTATTTCAATATGGCAAATTCAAATGAATTCGACTTTTATTGTTGGTAATCCTAATTACTATTTTTCTATTGTTGTTCTTTTGAAATCACTGGAGGAATTTGATTGAAAAATACATTTTATTTGTGATCATTTTGGTTGCCTATCTTCCTGGCTAATACTCCTCTACCACTGTACAGCCCTTCATCTTGATTGCTGCCAGAAAGCACAAACAAATGATTTTATTTATCACATGAAATAATCATTTCAATAAATAAGGAGTTCTAACAAAGGACTCCATAAATTTAAAAATCTGGTGTGACTGGCGCACAGCACACAACTTTCTCTTACCTTCGGTAATCGAAAGTTGTGTACTGTGCTTGTCACACCAGATTTTTTGTGTCGACATATATTTAGTTCCCGACAGTACGGAACATTTGAATTCAGATGTAAAATTTATAAGTATGGGAAAATATTTATATTTTGTTACCATGGCAACCATTTCTCCTATCCTTCCCTATGAAATACAAGAGTAAAGTGGTCTTCAGAAGATTTCAATCGCAAAATGAGAATATACATTTTAAAGAGCATCTAAAAAATAATTGATTTTTGAATTTTAAAAAAAAATCGTTGGAGCAAATTTTGAGAAAATCGAAAAAAACTGAAAAAGTACATCAGTAAAGTACTAGTAATCTTTGGCCGATTTTGATTAAAAGCTTATTTTTCCGGTCCCGGGGGGTGTTTAAGTTAAATATAGAATTTCAACCTCGTAGCTCAATTCCTTCATGCTTAAAATTGAACACAGACACACACACCCACCCACCCACCCACACACACACAGACAGACCATGTCGCGAAAACCACTTTTTTGGGTTCAGGGGACCTCAAAACGTGAAGATCCATCAAAATCTCGACATCGAATTTTTGACATGAATCCAATACTTTCTCTCTATATATATATTACATATATACATAGGTAAGAGAAAGTAAAAACAAAGATCGATAGAAAAAAGAAATAAGAGTTCTAGGCCTATTTATTTTCCAAGCTGGAAAAATCTGATACATTATCATTATTATTGCTACTACAGAAGTTTCTTAATTAGTTACAATCGTTGCCAAGAGTTGGCGTTGTAGGCACAGTTCAGAGCACTATTCATAGGACTCCTTATTATGATTTCAGCATCACCTTTTGGCAACATTTATAACTAATTTCGAAACCTCTGTAAACTTTTACAGTTTTTTTAAATGAATATTCATATAATATTTTGTTTCATTCAGAGAGCTTATTGCTATTGTTAACAGTGTGCCTTAGGAAATTGCATGAATAGATCTACATAACAACGGCTTACAATAAAGATGTTTTAAAAATTTCTGATATAGACGATGTTATGCATGAAGGAATCAAGCGCCATTAACCTAAATCTAAGATAAAGGGCATTTCATTTGCACAATTGTAAACAAAACCAATGGCAATGACTTTTTCTTGCTTTATACAAAAAAGGTACAAAGAGTAATAACTTTGTGATGTAATTAAGGAGTGGATCTTCTTTGTCCCTACAAGATGGCGGTCTTATCTCAATTTCGATCTTAATAGCGCTTGGTTCCTTTACATATAACATCGTCCCTATATCCTATGATGTATTGCTGCTTCCCTTATCCTGGGGGAAAATCTTTTAGTTTTGAAGTAGGTATGATAATATATTCAAAAGGAGATATAATTAAAATTATAAATTATATAAATAATCGAACCATAGTCTTCCTGTTAAATAAACACTCGTTATACTCTTTAAAAATCATTCAAAGGCTTCGTTCTTTTTTTATTCTCCTTGAAGGTCTTCCTATAAATTATTTATAATTATAAAAATGCATTATCTTGGAATTTATTTATGTTAGTGATAGTGTCAGAGGCTTTTTTTAAAGCTTATGTAAAAAGCTGCGACAAACAGGGCTTCTTGCTAACTAAATTATATTATACCTGATAGAAATGCATTTATTTATTATTCAGAGGCCTAATTGAACAAATCCAGTTAGAGATTTATTTAGTTTGTAAATTTGAAAAAAATATTTTAGCAAAAATAATAGTGAGACTGAGGATTGAGGAATTTTTTAAATTTCAGGTAGTTGACCCTTGATCATCTTTAGTAAAGTAATTATGATATAACCTTGAAGTTGAAATGGGAGTCCTTGTCCAAGGAAGTAGCTACCTATCCAACTTCCGTTATCTTAATATATAATATATTAGAACCAGTTTTTAACACGAAAGTGAAGGAAAATTTCGCATAAACCTGGGGGAATAGTCTTTTAAGTTGTGTGGGATTTCGCCTCCTCCTCCTCCGGATTGACGGAAGATACAAAGAGGCCAATCAGATCAAGAACCTTAGTATTTAAACATGTTTTAGAAAAATTTGAATAAAAAAAAAATCATTGTGTGGTTTTATGAAACCACGATGCAAGTGAAACTTATTTTCGGATCGTAGGCGTTTAACTTAAAATTTTCAGAAAATTATTCATTTAAGGGTATTAAAATCGCGTTTTTTATCTTAACTTAATAATTGGAAAATGGGAATGATAATGGAAAATCAATGTTAAAAACTGAGAACAATATTTATTTAATAATTGAATCATTTTAAATTATTTTAAAAATTATATTTTATCAATTTAAAAATTGAATAATTAAATCTCATAATTATTTTTTTATAATTCATCATATATATTAAATTTCAACTTTACTATTTTTGTCGTCACGGCTTGGGCTTGTAGCGTTACGGACTTTGACGTCACGGCTTGTAACGTGACATGCTAATAGAAGAGCGAAAAAATTTGAAGTAATCAAATAGAAGTTTCACTTTAAAAATTGAATCTAAATGATCAAACTCGCTGCTAAAAAAAATTATTTATTTTAGAAATTTTACATTTAACAAGAAAATGATAATGATTAAACATATAACCAAGTATTTATTAATTTAAATGAGCGAAAAATGAAGTTTATCATTCTATCAAATTTTTTTTGTCGGTAATTTTTATAAAATTTCATTTTGTTTTTTAGTAACTGATTATCCTAAAAATTACTTTATTCCCCCATTATCCGTGGGAAAAAAAAAAGAATACTATTGGGAGATAGTTCCTATGTCATTGTCATCATCAAGATGATCATTGAAAAAAAAAATGACCAATGACGTTTGATTCAACCTTGAATTTTAGTGGGAGGTCAGCGTATATTATTAACAAAGATGACAACGAGACAGGAATTAGAATTACTTCATATATATTTCTTGAATATTGCTTCACAAATTTAATCAAATATATAAATTCAATCCAACAAACAATCGACAAAGTTTTAACCTTGTACATGTCACAAAATTTTAGTTAAATTATTTTGAGGTCTATTCTAATTTTATTATTCAATTTATTGCCTTGATTCACAGTTGATAAGACAGTCTTTTTAATAGTGGAGGAATTTGTTGATATAATGGATCAAGTAACAATATATCTTTATTTTGTCCATGGTATGGCTGTGCTTCCACCTAACATCAGGAGCCTTGAGCTTAGTCAACCAAACCAATATTTAAAAAATAAATAAATCATCTTTTTTTTATGCAAAAGGAAGGCAACTAGGGTCCGCCCGAAACAAGATTTTCTGCCGAAACCGTAACCGAAACCTTCTCATCCCGTCTTTTCAAACTCAGGTTTGGTCCAGGCCGAAGTTTCGGCTGGTTTTTGGCCGAAATCAGAATTATTTGGCCGAAACTGGCAGTTTCTAAAGGCAACACTTCCGTCGACTAAGCATTTCGGTTGCCTAAGCTCAAGGCATCACTCTCGAGCACTTCAAGCACTAGTGACACCAGTGTACTGGAAAAACTATCAACAACATTACAATAAAGATAATCGAATAATCTGTGGGGCTTACGAATCTAGAATTGCTACACAACTAGGTTTCAAATCCCGATTGTAATAAAAATTTTCTCTCTGTTATTGGACTTGACCTCTGTTGAGGGATTGTAAAAAAAAAAAAAAAAAACCGTTTATACGTTTATACTTATGTTATATAGGCCTACATAAAAATTTGCCCTAGACCGTCAACAGACATTATATTAAATTTTATATTCATGCCACAAATCGTCTAATTCGGATTCATCAGTAACCTAGTAACAATACTAAACAACAATAAATTGAATAAAATTACATATTTATATCAATGCCGATTTCGTAATTAGTCACGATTATTTTTTATTTTCAGGCCGTCAGTTTATTATTATTTAAGATTGATGGCAAATTGGCACATAATAGAACATATGGTCCAAAGTGATAGACACATTCATTCATTCATAATCACCTGTAAATTAGCACCAAAAATAGGAATAACGAAGGTCTTGTTATAATAAAATTATTTATTTTTTTTACTAGCTAATATTGTTTTTTTTCTATGTCATAATATAGCATTAGCTGCTTAATATAATTAGTATTTTCAAATAACGAAGCAACGTTCTTTGACCTGATTTTACTTAAATGGTAAAGGGAAACATAAATTATTAGTGGCATCAAAATAAAGTTTTAGCGAGTATACAAGAAAGTTGATCAACAAAATATTGGCATGTAGTTTCTGAGGCAGAATTTAATTTTATACTGATTAGGGTTGTAGTTAACGAACAAATTGAACAAAAATTTTTATTAAAATAAAGCCCTTTCTTTGATTTCATAATTTATAATTTTTTTAATTTATTTTTTATTTTTATTTGAATATCAGAATACGTGTTTATTTACCCAAGGTGCTCTCGTGCACGACGACACACACCCAGCCTCTGGTCGTAGCCATCTACCGGCACCCAGTGAAGTTACATTATTTCTTATTTCCTTAACTCCTCCTACTCCTGGGTTCATTACTAGCTAAAAAACTAATCTTATTAGGTGATTAAAAGAATAGCAGCTAAAATTATTTCATTTATTGACCCACTAGGCTGACGTTTCGGTCTTGGTCAAGACCATCCTCAGAGCTATAACAACATAAAGTATATTTTTTTAAAAAATATTATTTGTGAAATTTTGACTTGACCAAGACCGAAACGTCAGCCTAGTGGGTTAATAAATGAAATAATTTTAGCTGCTATTCTTTTATTCACCTATTAACGATTATCCAGCTATAAAATCTACATTTGTAACTAATCTTATCGTTCATTACTAGCTAAAGAACTAATCCTAGGGTTCATTACTAGCTAATGAACTAATCCTAGCATACATTACTAGCTAATGAACTAATCCTAGGGTACATTACTAGCTAATGAACTAATCTTAGCGTTCATTACTAGCTAATTTACTAATCCTAAAGTTCATTACTAGCTAATGAACTAATCCTAGCGTTAATTCCTAGCTATTGAACTAATCTTTATTTTTAGTTCCACTACTTTTATCCAACTTTTTTATGCTAGGGAGAATATTCTAGTTTGAGGGATTCTGGTTGGTTTTTGTTGATATTTTCATAGTTTCCAGCAATGGTAAGAATTTTAGAGTTTATCAGAAAATTTGTGGAGAGCTTTAATTTTGATACGACCAATAAAAATCGTGACTGAATCCACTTAGGTAAATTATAACTATCCAAGAAACTTTTTAAAAAAAGCACCACCCTTTTTTTAATACAATAAATGATTTTTTTCATCTTTCCAGATGAATGAAAGACTTTTTTTTTTATTTTTGGAGATTTAAATATAAAAAGAAACCATTGTGTTGAAATTGGGAAACGTAGCTAATCCGCCCAGGCAACAAGATGAGGACACAAGAGTAGGTGGAGGAGGAGGAGGAGGACTCATGCACAATGAGATCATTTGCAGATGTTTATTTATGCGTATATTTACGTATTTGACTGTCCATGACACATTTTATTTATTGGAGAAAGAGACAAATTAACAAGCGAAGTCTCTTCTTATAAATACGTAAGAATTGAGACATTCTAATGACAAGAAAAAGATTTAAATAGAACATTAATGTTGAATAACTTGATTTTGTCGACTGGAGAGGCAGATAAAAAATTTCGCCAAATTTTTAGAATACAATATTCTAATTAAAGGCAACTCAAATAATTTCATAATTTAAAGAAATTTTTCGATAATATTTTTTTTTTTTTTTTTTGAATTATTGGAACTTTTTTTTATTAATAATAATTAAATTTTTTAATCTAAAAAAAAATTATTTTTAGGGCCATTCTACACTGGCGTTTTGAACGCGTTTCTAACGCTAAAAATGAAAAAAATTATTATCAAATATTTAGGATATAGAAATTAATGTAAAAACGGACAAAATGGTCCAATGTCACACATGTCAGTTCAAAACAAGCTTTCTGATTGGCATTTATCAATAATAATCGAATCTTTTCCCCTCAAGAAATTATTTACAAGACGCTATCAATTCTATTATACATGACATAGTCTTTTTGACAAATTGAAATTTAATCACCCTTTTGCAAATTACTATTAACCCCTTTCATTTTTATTTCAACATAAACACGACATTCTCCTTTAGATTGTATAATCCCTCTTTTTAGATCAGGGATTAAGGGAAGTAATCCTTCTCTAGCTATGTCTTGAAAGGGGAATTTCTCAAGAGAGGGAGTTGGATGGCATGACATCATCTCATTCATACAGGAGCGCCTACTCCTTTTTGATGATTGATTGAATGTATGATATCCCATTTAGGCCTATACTATTTTCTCTAGCTTTGTAGAAAAAATAAATAAAATCTTGGAGTTATATTTTAACTAATTTTGTTTTTTCTTTTTGTTTCAGGTGAGAAATCTTCTATTTAAATAACTCTTTCTTTGGGTTTATGTAAGTAAATCGTTTTTATGTATACAATATGTCTATATATAGTCTATTAAAGATGAAAAGATAAAAATATTTACTCTAGATAAAGAGTCCGCAACGTGCGGTCAGCTAGTTTGTTGTTTTTCGCAATTACTAATAACATTAATTCCCGCTTTCTTAAATCCATGGTAAAGTAGCTGGTTTAAGCTACTTAACCTTGACTTTCGACTTTTTTTTTTTTTAGTGTGTAACCCGTTTAAAGATATTTATTTTGAGGAAGTCCTAAAAAATGTTACCGACCTCTTCTCTAGATTTTTTCTCCTGGGGTTGAACCACTGATTTGAGCACAGCATGCTCTACCACTAGACGCCGCATTTGCTGGGGTCAAGTGGTAGGGCCCACCGAGTATAAATCGACAGATTCGTGGTTCGACTCCTACTTTTTTCGCATATATAGCCTATATTTCTTTTGCACTCTTAAGTTTGAACAATTTTCGCTAAGTGACCTTAAAATTGCTACACTCAGACGGTACGACTAACAATAACACCAACCGATACCTAATTAAATTTGGTCCTGTCAGCCTTCCCTAACTTTATTATTTAGTTTATTTTTACTTAAAATTACCTCAAATAATAATAAATTGTACGTTCCTGTCACTTGACTCTCTTAGCACATCACTAAACAAATTTTCATGTTGTATGACAAATTTATTGTTTGGGTTCCGATATTTCCAACATTTCACTTCTCTAACTGACAATGCGAGACTGTTTAAAAGGGACCACACTTGATATTATAATAAAGTATTTGCAATGCATGATTTTCACTTATGTGTTCTCTTGTTTGGAATATAAATTGAGATTGGTTTAATTACGGATGCATCTCTCGAATGAGAGGAACAACCGCTAATAACTGACCACTACCTTAAATAAGTAATAACTAACCTTCATATTCTTTATAGGCGTCTCTTAATACAAAGACCTTTGAAATGCACTAATGACATTTTCAATTCATTGCTCTAGATCTTTAAAAAATCGTACCAGTTCTATTTCATATTATTATACAAATACAAAAGCAACTAACAAAGAGGATGGATTTTTAAAGGAATAATGGGAAAATATAAAAATAAAAATTAATTTCATTTTAAATATTATTTAATATTCAAACCCGTTGACGTAACCTTCAATTATTTTTACATAATTTGAAAATTTTCAATGAATTTATTCCGCTATCAAAAAAGATAAATTTATCTTTTTCAACAAAAAAAAAAATGATGATGACCTTCATTCATCTTCACATATTAAAAAAACTTTTACTACTACCTACTACTAATAATAACAACAATGATTTGTTTATACATTCGGAATGTTTTTATTCATTCCAAGTAAAAACGATCAAGGCAGGCAATACAGTTATTTATCCTAAATAACAATAAGTTAGCTATTATTTTATTCTGGTTCGGTAAAACGCATTCCCCCTATCGGAATGTAATAATTTAAAAAAAAAAGTAATTATTAAACACTACGTTTATCTTCGATTTAATTAAAAAAAAAAAAAAATACTATAAAATAAATATTTAAAGCTCTTTAAAAAAAGGAATGAATCATTTTAAGAGTTAAATTCGTTTTTGAGAACATCATTGTAATTTTACATATATAACCTTAACTGGGTAGTTAAAATTCTCCATTATATACAAATGTCATTGATATTAATTAAATAGTAAATATTTACTCATAATAATGTCAATAAACAAATGGAAGATGCAAATATTTCATTGATTAGATCAACTCCAGGTCAAGGCCACCCAGAATAGTGAAACCGAGATGATGAGTCAATAAACATTTTCATTTTTACTGACATTATTAACAATCAATTTCAAATAATGTCGGTAAAAAAATCAAACAATAACTCCAAAACAAGTCATTAAAAAATCTTTGAATTGACAAGTTTCTTGTTTAAAAATAATAATAATTTTAAAACAAATTATTTATTAAAAAATGTCTTTCGATCTTTTTTGAATAGAGTCCAAGTATAATAATCAAATAAAATAGAATAGTTCTTAAAAAAAAAAAAGTATACAAAAATTCTTTAAAATTTAAGATAAACGTAGGGTATAAATATAATATATACATATACATATCTAATGTTTAATTTTTAATAATTAATTAAAACAAGGGTAAAAAAATAAACATTTTAGAAAGGGTATATGTATATATAATATGTACAATCATCGAAAAATCATTTAAAAATGAGTGTTTAAAGGAAAATGCAGGTTTATAAATAGACTGAAGTGAGGAGCATTAGCAACATGGTGAGTGTATGTGTGTGGTCTTCTTATTTTGCCGTGAAGATGGCCTTGATCTGTTCAAAGACGTTGTCAGGATCTTTTGTTGAGTCAGCCTTCTTCACGAGATTTAACCCTTCATAATGATTGATGATGGGCATTGTGGCATTAATATAAGTATCGAAACGTTTCACCAGAGATTCCATGTTGTCGTCGGAACGTCCCGATTGTTTGCTTCGTTCCATAATACGTTCGATGCACGTGTCTCGTGGACATTCAAGGAAGAGTACGAATTGTAAATTAACCTTTTCGGACATGCAGCGTGTCCAACCGTCGAGGTTATCCTGATTTCGTGGGAAACCGTCGACCAGGAATTTGTTAGACACATTACTCCTTGCCTGCATGGCATTTTCCAACAAACGGCAGGTTATCTCTACCGGAACGATTGTACCATTACGGATATGCTCCTCGATTTGTTCACCGAATTCCGAACCTGGTTTGGCACGTTCCTCACGGAGAAGATCACCGGCACTTAGATGTGTGTAACCAAATGATTCAACAATTTTAGCACACTGTGTGCCCTTGCCTGAACCTGGAGGACCCAATACGAACACCACGTCGTAAAGAGCACTCATTGTGCGTATCCACCGCGTAAACACTTTTAAAAACAGCTAATGAACATGAACGAACAAACACTGACTTGCCGAATACAAGTGTATTGCCTTGTCGATACAAGCCGCCTGGGGCGGCCGCCTGGCTGCGTTGCGTTCGGCTTGTCGGACAAGTGCTGCCATCTAGTGAATAGATGACGTCACTTATTAAATTCCCGCAATTTTATAACTTCACACTCATTCAATTATGCAGGATTTATCTTACTACGACCTAGATTAAAATAAAAAAATCTAATTTAATTTAATTATATGAAAAAATGAAAGTGCATAGCTTTTTTTGAAGGTCATATAATATATGTTGTATTATCAATAAGATAAATACGAACACAGTAAAAAGAAGGACCAGGGCGGCAGACAGAAGGGTGTATGGGAGGATAAATCCCCGTGGCTCAGACCCTCGAGGGGGTCCGGACCCTTTAAATTCCTGAGGAAAAAAAAATTAAATTAAATAAAATTGGTTTCAACCCTGAATATTTCAAGAAAAAAGTATCTTTAAAAATATGTTTATTAAAATTTTCCTTTCCGGGCCTTTTGCGCTCTAAATCAGGGGTCAGCAACCTGCGGCCTTTTGCAACTTTTTGCGCGGCCCGCCAAGTGTGAACTTGGTCCGATTTTTTTTTTTTTAGACTATTCAGGCCTCTCCAAAATCAAGAAAAATAAAATACTTGGCATCAAAAGTTTCAAACAACGAGAAAAATGAAAGCAAAAACCATTCTCTCTTTCAAGCTCTGGAAATATTGAAAAATAATTTTATTTTGTTTTGTTGTTACATTTGAATGTGCGGCCCGCATAAAAAATTTTATTTTGAAAATGGCCCGCCGTCCGAAAAAGGTTGGCGACCCCTGCTCTAAATGGTCATGAAAAAAAAAAAAATTCCTCTGCTACTGATTGATGCCAGAAAAATTTTGATATTTTTTCTCCCTATTTTTCATTTTATAGTAATTAGCCAACTGACAGAGAAATTTAAGTATAAAAATACAGCTAATTATGACAAAAGCAATTAATTCGATCAAGCGGATGAAAAAAGAGGCACATGCCCCTCCATATTTAACTAATTAATTAAGAAAATAAAAAGAAAATCTACCGACACAAATAAATTAGATTACTTGGCAATCAATTGATGTCTTCCATAAATAATACAAGTAGAAACGATCAAAAAACGAACATCTGACCTAGAACCAGTTTTTTTTTTTTTTTTTTTTTTTCGTATTAATTGATTCCAAGAGATTAAAAAGAGTTTCAGCTTGTCAATTTTAATTAAATTTATAAGATGTTTGTATCATCAGCATCTTATATTTTTTTAAATAGTAAAATTTAAGACTTGCTTTTGAAAAAATTTGTTCAGAAAGTTTTTATCTTCTAGATACTTTTTAAAATGTACATTCTCATTTATATTCTCCAAAATTTTGTGACCACTATTTTACTTTACTTCATAGAAAAATTCGGGAATGACTTCTCCTAACTTATTTGTTTATACGTATTTTCATTTTTTACTTTCTCTTACCTATGTATATATGTAATATATATATAGAGAGAAAGTATTGGATTCATGTCAAAAATTCGATGTCGAGATTTTGATGGATCTTCATGTTTTGAGGTCCCCTGAATCCAAAAAAGTGGTTTTCGCGACATGGTCTGTCTGTGTGTGTGTGGGTGTGGGGGTGTGTGGGTGTGTGTGTGGGTGTGTCTGTGTTCAATTTTAAGCATGAAGGAATTGAGCTATGAGGCTGAAATTTTATATTTAAGTTAAACACCCCCCGGGACCGGAAAAATAAGCTTTTAATCAAAATCGGCCAAAGAGTACTAGTACTTTACTGATGTACTTTTTCAGTTTTTTTCGATTTTCTCAAAATTTGCTCCAACGATTTTTTTTTTTAAATTCAAAAATCAATTATTTTTTAGATGCTCTTTAAAATGTATATTCTCATTTTGCGATTGAAATCTTCTGAAGACCACTTTACTCTTGTATTTCATAGGGAAGATAGGAGAAATGGTTGCCATGGTAACAAAATATAAATATTTTCCCATACTTATAAATTTTACATCTGAATTCAAATGTTCCGTACTGTCGGGAACTAAATATATGTCGACACAAAAAATCTGGTGTGACAAGCACAGAACACAACTTTCGATTACCGAAGGTAAGAGAAAGTTGTGTGCTGTGCGCCAGTCACACCAGATTTTTTATTGACACCTGTACAATCTTTTTTTTTAAATTTCATTTAAGTTCTTTTTCGCCCTCGGGGTTGGTTTTGTTGTTAGCGTGCCTACCTTCTATACCGAACGCGACGTCGCGGGCTTGGGCCTCAGGTAGTCCAATGATTTTATTTAAGCCATTTGGATACCAATCAATTGAAATAACGGGGTCTAAATGGCCTCCGATGCCGAAAAAGACCTTAAAACGATATTTAAAAAAAATTAGTAGGAATGTTTTTTTTTTATTTGTATTATTTCAAAAACTATTGTTTTTGAAAAAAACCTCAAAGAAAAATAGTAGAATTTATCATAAAATTTCAAAAAAATTACGAACTTCAAAATTTTTGTTAAAACTTATTAGGTAGCCCTAAAGTATTACTTCCGGTTGATACTTCAAAAGTTGATACTAATCTTTAATATTTTTGTAAGAAGTATATACCCCAGTGGCGTCATTTGGGGGGGGGCAGGGGGGGGCATTTGCCCCCCCCCCCAAGGGCTCTGATTTTTATAAAATTTTATATTATTCTAAATAAAATGCTCCAAAATACATCTACGAGTATACAAACTGTACAAAATTAAACAATTAATTAAATTAAATATGTTTTGGCTAAATTTGAGTACCCATTTGTAAGTAAATTTTAAGAAAAAAAAAATGTTTGCCCCCCCCAAGAAAAAAATTTGCCCCCCCCAAGAAAAAGTTGAAATGACGCCACTGATATACCCTATTTCATCGATCTGGCACTAGTTTAGCAATCTTCTTCGCCCACAAATACAGACACAAAAATGTTCTAAAAATGTTTTTTTTTTTTTTGACTCAGGAGCTCTAAAACGTCGAGAATCAACAAAATCTCAAAGTCGAATTTTTTTATGATATCAATACTTTCTCTTTATTTACTTTGAGAGAAAGTAAAAATAAGAGAGTTGATTGCCAAGGGTACAAAATGTAAATATTTTCCTATGATTATAATCTTGGTTCCTGATATCGAAAACTAAATATAGACCCACGTGGAAAATTCTGATGTGACAACTCATTACACAACTTACGTTTACCGAAGATAAGAAAAGCCATGTAATATGTGGTTATCACACCAGATTTTTTTTGATTAAAATATAATAATTTTCAAGATAAAACAGTACGCTTATGTTAATTGGATGAACCCATTAATGTTAATAAGATGGAGTGACTGTGGAGCTGCAATTAAAAACAAATCAATGTGCTCAATATAATTATGGTGCTCAGTGAGAGTGGGTTTAACGAGATTCTTTTTTTTTAATATTTAATTAACTGTTAATAATTTTGTACAACGGGTGTTAAGCTACTATGCATTTCAATCGCAAATGAACCTAGACTTGCTTAGGATTTACTTTTACTTTCTCTTACCTCTATATAGTATGTGGATGGCAACCACGAGCTACCCGAGCTCGGACTGGCAGTCCTTCTGTTCTTTACATGCCTGTCTTTTCCTTATACAGACCATGCGACGGGCCAACCTTTTCTATTTCATCCGGTCGCAAAAAAAAAACATCCCGCTGACCCCTCACTTTACTCCTCCGACCCTGCAACGCGGGAATAATCAAGCGAGGACAGAAGAAGAATTATTTTCCTTTTTGATATGTTCCCATACATGACTCACTTTTTTGCTCTAAAGGACCCTCAAAACGTGTATTTCTATCAAAATCCGACATAGAATTGTCTTTCCATAATATCTTCTTCTTCTTCCTTCG
Organism: Euborellia annulipes; assembly: GCA_023213315.1. Taxonomy (NCBI): domain Eukaryota; kingdom Metazoa; phylum Arthropoda; class Insecta; order Dermaptera; family Anisolabididae; genus Euborellia; species Euborellia annulipes. The sequence goes on along the minus strand of JAKCPI010031448.1, from coordinate 5,652 downwards.
CCTGATTATACCCGCGTTTCGGGGTCGGCGAAATTTGTCATTCATGGGTTTTTGCGAGTGGGAAGAAATAGAACAGGCCGGCCCGTTGCACGGCCTGAAGCCTGTTGAAAATATAGAAAAAAGAGACTGACATGCAAAGAACAGAAGTACTGCCAGTCCTAGCTAGGGCAGCTCGTTGACGCCATCCACGTCCCTGTGTGTATGTGCCTGTTCTCTCGCTGATTGGCCAAAGTTACAGGAAGTTGCGTCAGAGAGGGAAATTTAAAACTTCATGTCAGAGAGGGAAATTTAAAATTTGCAAACAGTGAGGATGATGCATTTGCTCGCCGGAGGAGATCAAGAGGGTCCAGGGGGCGTAGCCGAAGGCGCGCTTTACAACTTGTATAATATATATCTTATATATTCAGGTGATAGAAAGTAAAATAAAAAAAGACAATTAGGTAAAAAAATTAATTAAGATTGTTTCAAAAAGTTCCGTTATAATATTCACTAGTTGTTCTCTAAAATAAATCAAAAAAGTCATTCAATTGAATAGATGATGTATTATCAGAATGTTTTTTATATTATTGCTAGATTAATTAAAACTCGACGTTTGTAATTAAGTTGTGTTAATGAATTAGCCATAAAGGAATTACCAGCATGCCAATTTAGTCAGAAAAAAAGAGGAACCCTTAAGCTCTATTGTTCTATTGTTAGCTTCGTATAAAGCCAACAAAGACTTGCATGATTTACTAGCCATCGTCAGAGAAAGAGGGAAAACGTCAATAGTAATTTATGAAAGAACTTAAGAAGGCATTTATGCCTGTGATTAAGTTTTATTTATGATAATCTTTTCCGGATTCTTAAAAAAAAGTGACAAAAACGTCACACAACTTTCCTATAAAATATAGTTATTGGTAGAAAATCAAACAAAATCTCAAGTTTTTCAATTAGTTATTTATTTTTAATTTCTCCTACCCTATATGGACCCTGTTATGCAATGGCGTGTCAAAGAACAAAAAATTAAAAATTGAGTTAAGCACGGAATATTGTTTCAAATGCTTTAATTAATAGTATTTTTTATGAAATATGTCCTAAAAAAATTTATATTTCATGTTACTCGCACAAATGACAAGAAAAATTATATATAATCCAATGTAAACAAAAAACTTTATTGTTGATTTTCTCAAAACTCGATGTTTGGTCTTTGACACACCATTGCATAACAGGGTCCATATATGAAATATATATAGAAAGAAAGTATTGGATTCATGTCAAAAATTCGATGTCGAGATTTTGATGGATATACACGTTTTGAGGTCCCCTGATTCCAAAAAAGTGATTTTCGTAACATGGTCTGTCTGTGTGTCTGTGAACAAAATATCTCAAGAACGAAAAGAGCTAAGAGGTTGAAATTTTATATTTAAGTTAGGTACCTCCCTGGGACGTGATACGAAGCTTTTGAACAAAATCGGCCAAAGAGTACTAGTATTTATTTTACTGATGTACTTTTTCAGTTTTTTTGATTTTCTCAAAATTCGCTCCAATGATTTTTTTTTAAATTCAAAAATCAATTATTTTTTAGATGCTCTTTAAAAATGTATATTCTCATTTTGCCCTTGCAATCTTCTGATGCACAATTTAATCTTTGACTTCATAGGAAAGGTAGGAGAAAGTCTTTTGTTGCTATGGTAACAAAATATAAAAATATATCGACACAAAAACCTGGTGTGACAAGCACAGTACACATCTTTCTCTTACCTTTGGTTTTCTGTGTGATCAGCCACACCAGATTTGTTATTTAAATATATTGCTTGGTCCTTGCAAGGGTTGATTATTTATTGTTTTTACTTTTATTATTTTGACAATTTTTGAGGATAAAATAGAGTAGGCCTATATTCGTCCCGATTTAATCTCAACTATGTATAAACAAAATTTTAGAATGAATGAAGTAGGTAGGATGTATTCAGATGTTAAGCCTCTAATTATTCAGGACGTTTCGGCATGTTTTATTCACTTGCCATCATATGCCTTATAAAAGAATTTTTTTGCAAATTTTCCCCTGGCTGTTTCTACATGATTAAAGCAAATTTCATTCTGATTTCTTTCAAGCTAACAAGCACAAGATTGTAGCTGACATTTAAATATTTGAAGACCTGTAATTAAATGAAACAAATTTAAAATATTTCCATATGAAGAAAAATCAGCCGAAACATTGACAGATTTTTTAAAAATTATCAAACACTTCATTTTTTTTAAATTATTAATTTGAAATCTCTTCCTCCACTCAGAGGTCCAATTAACAATTTTCAAATTAATATTATTATTTTTTACTCTCTCTCTCTCTTTTGATAATTAATATGTTAATTTTATTTTTTATTTTTTGTGTCCCCTTATTTTTAATAAGAGATTTGAATGCTCGTCTCGTCGTCGTGTCATGATGATGATGATGATGTTCGTCCAAGAGGATTCCGTGGTGTGGTGGTCTCCATCATGATACGATGATGACCATGACCCCTGGAGCAGGACACGTGCCGGCAGCCAACGCCCACACGTGTATGCTACTCCTGCTTGATCTCTTCTCTCATGCTTTGATATGCATGCACATATTTATTATACAGTATATATTAGATGAGTGTCTTTACACCGGTACTTTGGTGTCGGGCACACCTACAGTACCCTTCCTCAGCAGCTCATTTCCATTATTTTCCCAGCTACCGTAAAAAATGAGAAATTTTTTATTTTATTTCTTCTTTATTGTCTCTCTGTTAATTTAAATTTAAAACCTTCACTGAATTTTAAATCCAGAAGCTTTTGCTTATAACTATTAAAGGTGAAAATTTATAGACGAATGAGGGAAGTTGGCCTTAGCACTTAGCAAGGATCGAAAAGTTCTGGTTTTGCAATACGGAGGATCGAAAAAGCTTTCCACCATGATAACTAGGATGAGGTTAAGCCTTGGACTTCTCCCAAGTCATCTTTAAAGGCTTAACCTAGTGGAAGATGATATTAGCGAGAAAGGAAATTGAAGGGGATTAGAACCAAGCTTATCAAACTATAGAGGGAGGCTTAAATTGAAGGAATGTAGAATGTGCGGCATCTCTCTTTAGAATCCTTAATGGCAACTCAACAAATATAAATTGTTTCTGACGAGTAACAAACAACATTTATGATTTAAGTAGCAGCTAGAAGAAATAATAAGAGCAAATAACAAATTCGTTCTGGCCTCAATCGAACATGATTTAAGATACTCAGAAATGTATACATTATGTAAAAAAATTAATTAGCACTCTAATCTTTATGCAATTGTTCATTCAGGATTTTCCCAGATTATTTTTAGAAAAAAAAACGCATATCCCTATTCAAAAAGTATAGCTAACAATAAAGTTGATTTAAAGTTGTTGACGACTTGAATGTTTTCTTACTTAAAAAGAAAAGCAAAAAGGAATAATCTCTGATTTCCATGTCTTTGCAGAATGAATACAAACGTTCCTCCCCTCCCATTACTTCTTAGTATATGTAATATAACTATATTCTCGTATATACATATGTATTTGCGCTGTGAGGTGAATACCTAATCAACATATGTAAAGCACCTCCCTTCTTGTTGCTTGTTTAGTTCCTGATTCAGATTCATTCTGTTGGTTGGCCGTCTTTAATATTTTTCTCAGTGCCCGTAGAGTTTTACTCATTTGCCAAGTATATATTGATATTAAAAATAAACTTATAATTTCTTCAAATACATTTTTAGGGTTTACTTTTTTTTTATTGTTTTAAGGTCTATTTAGGCATCGAAGGCCATTTAGAATTGATTGGTAGAAAATTCAATTGAAATTAATTTTTCCTGCTTGGAACGGCGAATGTATTGCTTGTACTCTATAAAGAGCAATTAAGTACATTTTATTTAAATAAAATAAATAATTATTTATAATTTTTAATATATTTCAATATTTAATGGAAGGAGGGGGATTTAATTTATATTAGCTTTTTTATATAAATTTAAATTGACCTCCTTCGGCGTGATATTAGCGCTTGGATTGACTTGATTGTTGCTCAGCGAGGCTGTAGCTAACTTCAAGTTGGTTTAGTAATGAGTGACAGTGAACATGATATGTTCTGCTCTTAAAAATAAAAAAGTAATTGTGAATTTTCTTTATAAATTGTGTTTTAGTGTTTAATTAGTTTATTTATTATAATCAGTGTGATATTCTAAAAGTGTTTTCAAAAGAGAAGAGAGGATGAGACTGAATGCAATTGAACCGAAAAGAAGCAATCGGTAAGCGAAAAGGTTTCATTTCCTTTAAGTTAATAAATAATAAATGTTACCCAATAGATGACAATAATTAATTTATTCCATATCTATTATTAAATCATACTCGACAATTTAATATCAATTAAAATTATCATTGGTCAAATCCTTTAAGAAAATTAAAGGCCAGCCAATTTGACTTTCGACAAACTCTCAATATTACTTTCAATAAACTCTCAATCCATTATATTTTATTAATCTTTTATTTTATATAGAGATTTAAATTTTTTTTTTAAACACTCACACTTTTTCCCATTCACACTCACACTCACACACACATACATACTGTCTTTTTCGACAACTTAGGCCATCATAAAATTTATCACTTCGAAGAAATTGAAGCGCCTATAAAAGAAAAAAAAAGAAAATTCAATCTTAACCTTTTCTTTAATGCATTTTCACATATTACCAAACTCATTTCCACTTTTTGATTAGATCAGGCGTGGATCCGCATCAAATATTATATTATTGATAATATATAGGCAGCCGGGATTAAAAATAAATCGCTATTTTATTTCACTGTGCTCGTCGATGTTTCTGGTGCTAATCACCCCATTCATCAGGATTAGCACCCGAAACGTCGATCAGCACAGTGAAATAAAAAGCGTTTTATTTCTCTTCCTGGCTGCCTACATAAAATATCAATAATAGACTCCAGATCATATATTATTTTATGACAAAATTAAGATCCTTTTTTTTATATTAAAATAAAGAATACAAGTACTGGAGCAGCAAAACAAAATTCTTTAGAGGCCAAATGAGAGGAATTTTATTTATCCATCTTCAGTCCTTATAGACTTTATATAATTGAGGCACAACGTTGTTATATTTATAGAAACACACGAGTCTGTGCGTTCAGCCAACGTGAGACTGACTATTCAAGATTCTCCCGTTGACTGAACCACTCGCCTTCTTAAAGAAATATACATGTGCACGGACTTTTGTGTATCAATAAATATGATAAGTTTGTACTTCAATTATATGTAAGCCTACCATACCAAAGAAAAAAAAAATTGGCTTTACAATTTTACACAAATCTTTGTTATATTTTTATTATACTAATTTTTTATAATCTCATTCTTATTTTATTCATGGAATATTTTATTATCAAGGGCATCTCAGTAAATATTTAATCCAACCCTGGAATAAGTTAATCTATTCCAACCTAGCTACCGATTTATTTTTCTATAACTACCGATGTGTCCAGTTTTATTGCCTTATTCATAATCGATTTCAATTTTTTTTTTTTTTTTTAATTATATTTGAAAGAATCCAACGTTGAGCATTCTATTAATTTATGCTGATTGATTATGTGCTTTGTGAAGAATATTAAGGAAAAGGACTTAAATAGTCAACTTGCCTAT
>JAKCPI010031446.1:0-58234 GCA_023213315.1 Euborellia annulipes | reverse complement strand
GCGTGTCTCGGGGTGATAATTTTGGGAGATTGTGGCCACAATTTTGAAGCTATCGACCTCAATTTTTTTTTTTAATTAAAGCTATTTAAAATATCTACATTCCCTTATAGAAGCCCTTTTTTTGATTTTCGAAAAATAATTTTTTTTTTGATTAATCGCATAAAAATAAAAGATATTTTTTAAAAAATCCGCCCTATATCTTATAGATAATTAAATTAATAATAATTGGGCTAAAAAATAATTAATTTTCTACCCCTAATTAATTAGATGGAATCTTTAAAATGAAAAGGAATAAATTCCCCTGTATTCCTATGGGAAAAACTAACGCCATCTCTTGCTGCCTAGAGTAACTCGATACTGAATCGTCTTCTTAACGGTTTTTCGAGACGCGCACCTTAACTGTTGTAACGATCTCGCTTCTCTTCGGGACCACCCTGGAAAATAAAGTTTATATTATTACAATTTTTTTTTTTTACCCCTTGGCCGTAACACTGTAGAATGTAGGAAGTAAGGAAAAAATCTGTTTCAATTGAATCACTACCGAATTAACTAGATATGAATGATGAGATGGCGAAATCAAAAACTAAACAAAAATAAATTATTTGATAAATTACTATAAAATTTAAATAGGCTATTTAGTAGGATCCGACCGATTTTCAGCCGTAACCGAAATCGAATTTCGGCTACAATCTTAGTTTCGGCCGAAACCGAAACTTGTTTTAAACTTTTTTTCTATACAAACTTCATATCATTTTACATTTTTTTAGAAAATTTTCCCTTGTGGCTCAAATAATCACTCCATTTTTTCCATCTTGCGAAAATCATTTGACCTTTTTTTTTAAGTATGAATCACATTTGACGTTTTTTTTGTTTGTTTTTTTAGTAGACGAGTCTCATCCCTTCTTTTCAAAGACAGTTTTCGGCCAGGCAGAAGTTTCGGCTTGTTTTTGGCCGAAACCGAAACCCCCGGCCGAAACCGAAACTTCGGTCGGTTCCTACTATTCACTTTTATTTCTTTTGGTTCTTTTGGTATCTAAATATTTTTTTTTTTTTAATTTATTTAATTCTCTTTTCGGCGTCTAATGCCATTTGGCTCTGTAATAATTTTTTTTTTTGTTATTTACTTTTTTATTTAGTATTTTAAACATTTCTTAATTAATATGTGATTAATAATAACAATAAAATTCATTTTTAAATTTAAAAAAATTAAAGATTATTGGGACAGATTGTTTTTTTATATTTGCTTGATAACAAAAAAATTAATTACGATAATTTTTTAATAAGTCGTAATAAAAAATTATAGCCTCGATGTCCCAATAATCTCTTATAAATCTAATTCATTAAAAAAAAAAACCGCATTGAAAATTCCTTATAATAGTCTAGTGTTTTTTAAAGTACGTTTAGACGTCGCTCCTGAACGGATAGAGTTGTTTAAAAATACGACTGTCCATAGGCTAGTCATTTACAATAGCCTATGTATATAACAATCTATTTTCAAAACCCTTATACAACTGAAGATGACACAATAAGATGGCCGAAGCGTTTAGTATTAAAGGAATTTTGATTTAACAATTCCTACCTGGCTGCTTTCCTCTTCATTTCACGCGATTGAATATTTTTTTGCCCTTAATCTGATTAGTTTTTCCTATAAAAAGATCATGTTACGTTCTTCTTAAAAGTATGACTTAAAAATTTCAACTTAATTTTCTTTTTTAAACCGAGAGAAAAATAAGTCAAGACCGAGTGATAGTTTTTTTGTTTGAGATAGGTAAAAACTCGTATTCGTCATCTATGCTGAGTATACCTACAAAATCTTTAAAGAAATTTATAATAATTGACTATAGAAAGAGATTGGGTTATTCCAACCATTTTATTGATAGAATCGGAAGCATCAATTAATTAATTTTATTTACTGATTTTCCATCTGGTGGCTATGAATTAAATCAATTCTTTCTTCTTATTCTAGTATTAAAAATAGTATATTCCATCTATCAAGTTTTGATTGCATACTAGTCTTTTGTCACAAAATTGTAAAACAACGATAAGGCTAGAACGGAAAAGGATACAACTTTTTATCTATATATCGGTCAAAATTTTATATTCTTTTCTATTCTCTCCCTGATCGGTTTTCGTATGTTGTCAATGCATTGATTTTTTTATAAAATTTAATTAATATCTACGATTTTGCAAAGGAATTCTTTTGAAATTACTCAACTACAATAAAATAAGTATTAAATTAATAGAAAAGTAATAAATAATATAATAAATTACGAGATCTTTTCACATTTCAGATTTAATATCCTGAATAAAATTTTACCTTCGTTCTATAATAAGACGGAATACGCAGTCCGATGATTTTATTTAAGCCATTTGGATACCAGATGGCTTAAATAGAAATGCCTGAACCCACAATGGATAATATATATTACAACGGTTATCGTCTAAAAGTCTTAAATGGCCTAAGTTGCCGAAAATACTGTGTGAATGTGTGTGTGAGTGTGAATGAGAAAAGACGGAATACTATTCTATATTCTATCTATTAGGCTGGTCGTCCACGGGAAGCGTAAACGCGCGACCGCTACAAGAGAGGCAATAAGCGACAAGGGTCGTACACTGTACGCGACTTCCCACTGCATATGATATAAAATATCTTATACATTTCTAAGTGAATTTAAGGGGGTTCAGGAGCGACTTATAAACGTACTTTAAAAAAAACTAGACTATTATAAGGAATTTTTCAATGCGGTTTTTTTTTAAATGAATTAAATTCATAAGAGATTATTGGAACATCGAGCTATAATTCTTTTAATGACTTATTAAAAAATTATCGTAATTAATTTTTTTGTTATCAAGCAAATACAAAAAAACAATCTGTCCCAATAATCTTTATAATTTTTTTTTTTTTTTTATTTAAAAATGAATTTATTGTTATTATTAATCACATATTCACACACATTGGGATCTGTAGCACCTATAAGCTCATTGCCGCTCTTGTAGACGCTTCCAGTGGACGACCAGCCTAAAAGTTGCCTCAGAGATTTTAATTTAATCCTCTTTGACATTGCTATCATGTGGGTCATGGGGTGTCTGGGTGACTATCATCATTTATTTAAAAGAAAGTTAATAACTTAATTAGGGAAAAAAATAAATATAATAAGTGAATTGAAAGACTAATTAAAGGTTTTCTTCTTGGATTCAAATCCCACAATGATACTCAGAGAATAAATTAATTAACATAAACAAATAATAATTATAATATAAAAATCTCTTATTGTTAGATTATATTTAATTTTGATACGCGTATCCATAAAAGAGGATTCTCCTCAAAGAAATAAAAACGCTTTTGTATTTGTGTTCCTGTACAGTCTACGCCACAAATACCTGGTGAGTTAGAGAGTGCAACCCCTCCAGTACTAGTACGAGTTAGAGATTGCACCCCTCCAGTACTAGTACTTTACTGATATACTTTTTTAGGTTTTCCAATTTTTCCAAGTTTTCCAAGCCTTGAGCTTAGGCAACCAGCACTTGGAAATGTTGACTTAATAGTAGCTTTCCCCTTTGATTGTATTAAAAAAATAAAAGATGATTTATTTATTTTTAAAATATGGGTTTGGATGACTAAGCTCAGGGCTCTACTCTCGAACACAGACACTTGTGGCGCCGACTGTACAAAAGTCTTTTTTTATACCTTTTTCGGTTACTGAGGCCATTTAGGAGTATGACTTTATTATATATAGAATGGAAAAGAATAAGTACAGTTGCAGCAAATGAAGAGAGCCTTTGGATGCCAAATGCCGAAAAGGGAGACGTTTCGGACAAAATTTATTCCTCCATCTTCAGTCCTCGTTGGCTTATAAATTAATTAGGCACACGAGGCCTGAAGATGGACGAATAAATTTTGTCCGAAACGTCTCCTTTCGGCATTTGGCATCCAAAGTCTCTCTTCATTTGCTGCACCTGTACTTATTCTTTTCCATTCCATAACATCAACAGCACTTCTCTTCGAATTTTATTATATATATTTTTAAATTAAAAAAATCGATCAAAGAACGGGGACGTTCTAAATGCTGATTTATCGGGATCACCAATCCCGACCTTTCGCCGAACTTGGCATTGATTAACTGTAACAAGTCTTATAATAAATCTCAATAAAAAATTAATTATATTCTATTATTTATTTAGGCCATTTGGTATTCAAATGATTTAAATAAATCCATCGGACTGCCTGGGATTTTTTTTTTAACATTCACACTTTTTTCTCATTCACACTCACACTCACATTCACAGTCTTTTCGGCAACTCAGGCCATTTAAGACTTTAGACGATAACCGTTGTAATATATATTATCTATTGTGGGTTCAGGCATTTCTATTTAAGCCATTTGGTATCCAAATTTAAATTAATTATACGTATATATCCTACTACCTATAGACTTCTATATATAGGCTATTTTAAATATAGGCAGCGCTACTTGCGATAGTTGTGAATGTAGATACGTGGGGGCATATAAAATTTACAAAAGGAATAAAAAATGAGTTTTTAACAAGTTAAATATGCAAAAAAGTTTTAAAAAATCCAATTTGAATATTCATCATTTTAGTTTATTTTAACTCTATTGCTAGATTTCAGTTCATCTAGCTCCAAAAAGTTAGAAGACTCTTCTCTCGTTCTCGCCACCTTTTACATCATCGATGGTTCAAATTATTTTTGCTCTGATAATAGAGAATCATTTAATTGAAAAGCACAATATGGCTTTTTTTTATTACAATGCCACCATATAAACTTTTATCGTAGTTCGCCTTTAGTTTTTCAATTCCATTGTTCCTCAGCAACCAATTAGTTTCTATCAACTTTTCATCAATTCTGACTACCATCCACTTTTGGAAACAAATGAAAGTCACTGACTTGAAGAAAACTTGACAGTTGAATTTTTTTCTATATTCTAAAGTAAAGACTTTTAGATCAGAAAGTTTTTTTTTTTTCAATCAAGATATTCTCATCTGCATTTAAATCATATAAATAAAATCATATAAGGAAAAAAAATTTCCTAAACAAAGAGTTACAATAATTTATCGAGGACAGAGGATTTCCGGGGGAATCTGGGAGTATGGAAAATTTTTTGAAAATTAGCCACTGAAATCTGCCGTTTTTAGCTATCCTGAGTCGTGAAAAAAATCAAACTTGATTTGAGCTTAAAGGGCCCGGGCCCCCTGAGGAAAAAAAAAATTCAAGAAAATGATTTTTTTTAATTGAAATTTAAGATTTGAGCTAAAAGTGACGTTTCAATTCTAGATTGGAATTATCTTCAGACTAATTTATTTTTATGATAATATTTTGTCCTTTTCTATCCTGACCATCCTGTAAAAAGGAGATTTTTCTCCCTTTGAATACTCATCGCCCCCCGCTTATTTATCGCCCCCCTGAAAACCCAAATCGCCCACTTGGGGGCGATCGCCCCCAGGTTGGGAACCACTACTTTAAATTATTGTCCATTCATGATGATAGCATATATCAATTTAAACAAATTTTCATCGGATCAATTTTAAATTTTACTATCTCATAAAAAACTCGCGGACTCAATTAACGTTAATCGACCGTGACATTTTTTTTTTTCTAAATTGAATTTTAGATGTTATTAATACTAACCTTGATTTACAAAAAGTGGTACAGAAGAGAATTTATTTTTGCTCTTTAGCCAGTTAGTACATCATAGAAGAATAAGACACAAGTCCCCTTCGGTTTTTCGGTATTTCCTTTTAAAAAAAAATCTGGTGTGACTGGCGCACAGCACACAACTTTCTCTTACCCTTCGGTAAGAGAAAGTTGTGCACTGTGCTGGTCACACCAGATTTTTTGTGTCGAGATATATTTAGTTTCCGATAGCACCTTAGTTTCAAACTTGCATTTTAAATGTTGACTGCTTCAAATAAACTATGGTTATTTTTCAAAATTTTAATCTCATATTTGGACATTTTATACACAATATAGATTCGTAAATAAATACAAAATTTCATAAGAATTGGAAAAAAAAATTTTAAAAGCCTAAAAAGTTCCAAAGGGGACCCCCTTTTGAATCGAAATTAACATACAAATCCCCATAGGAATGTAACATTGGCTCTATGGAAGGAAGAGCCGGAAAATGTATTTGAAAAATCTGAAATACATAACTAAATTATACTTCAAACAATTTTCACGAAAAACTTTACTGATGTACTTTTTAAAGAGCATGTAAAAAATAATTGATTTTTGAATTTTAATCAATTTCAGTAAAGCGAATTTTGAGAAATTCAAAAAAAAAAAAAACTAAAAAAAATTCTTCAGTAAAGTACTACCGGTAGTACTTTTTGGCCGATTTTGTTTAAAAACTTATTTTGAGTGTCCGGAAGGGTACGTAACTTAAAATAAAATTTCCATACGGTAGCTCAATTCCTTCAAGCTAAAAATCATACAGACACACACACACACACACATCTGTCTGTCTAGAGCAGTGGTTCCCAACCGGTGTGCCCCGACACCCAAGGATGCCGCGAGAATGCCTAAGGGGTGCCGCGAGATATTTTAGATAAAAAAAAATAAAATAAAGAGACGAAAAAATAAAGTTTTGCTAAAAAAAGGTCAAATGATTAAAATGGAAGCGGCAAAATTTTCCATTTTCATTATATTTGACCGTAGGTCCCTGATGATGAGCGCGATGAGCGTTCGAAACGTCGACAGAGAAAATTAAAAAAATTTGTTTTTTGTGTTTGGCTGCCTAATTATCATCCCTTGAAGGCAAAATTTTCCGTAGATCGGAAAAAATTAAACTTTGCCAAAAAAAGGTCAAATGATTTTCACGCAAGGGAAAAAAATTTGCCCCAGGGTGAAAAAAAATTTCGATTTGATAGGGGAAAAAAAGGGAAAAAGGAAGGGTGCCGCTAGTGTGTAATATTACCCAACGCACCTTTGGGGTGCCGTGGACTTCAAAAAGGTTGGGAAACGCTGGTCTAGAGTCTAGACAGATCCACTTTTTTGGACTCAGGGGACCTCAAAACATGTATATCCATCAAAAGCTCTTTTCATTTCTCACTTATCGTGATTTATTTATAAAAATGTTTTTAACTAAACATTGTCAAATCTCCATATAAAAATCAGAAGAGGGTTAAATTTTAAAAGAATTGATTGAAGTTATGACTAGGATGTGTTTATAATGGAGATATCAGCCAAATTGGAATGTTCTACTGTAGGTTCAATAAAACTCCCTGAATAAGACGTTTCAGTCTGAATTTATTTGGCCAATGGGAATTATAGACATGTGATCAAACCAGGATTTGTCAATAATGAAATTTATTTGCTTCATACAAAATTATATGGCTTTTATGCCCAAGATAAAAAATAAATTATCATGAGCCATATAATTTTATTTTATTTATTATTATTGACAAATCCTGGTTCAATCACATAAGAATAATTCAAGAACTGCAAGATGAAAAACAAATGCAGACTGAAACGTCTTATTCAGGGAGCTTTATTGAACCTAAAGCAGTGGTACCCAACCTTTTGTTGCCCATCGCTCCTTTCTGGAGGTTGACTGACACCTATCCCCCCTTTATTTTCATTGTATGTTACAGAACTATACCTGCTGTACATACGCAAAATTTACATGGTTCAATTTGAATCAAATTCATAGATTCTGTGATCTTCATCTGCATTTTCGTACACAACATGATTTAAAATTTTTAACAAAAAAGTAGTTAACTACTTTATTTCAAACTAAAATATAATGGCAGGAAATAGAGCCTAGTACATAGGAGCAGGACGAGATAATTTTATTTTTATGAAGAGAATTTCAAAAATAGATCTTTTATCGGTAAATTTTTATTTAATGGAAGTAAAAGGGACGTTTCGATTCTAGATTGGAATTGGGTTCTTCAGAATATTTCATTTTTATGACAATTTTTTGTCCTCTTCTATCCTGGCCATCTTCTAAATATATTTTCCCTCTTTGGTTTTTGTTGTTTTTTTAATTTAAAACTCTAATAATTTTCCCCCCTATGATTACTTATCGCCCCCCACTTATTTATTTATTGCCCCCCTGAAAAATTAAATCGCCCACTTGCGGGCAATTGCCCCCAGGTTGGGAATCGCATCCTAAGAGCATTCCAATTTGGCTGATCTCTCCATCATCCAATTTTCAAATATTTCTTTATTATTTTTGGACTAGATATATATAAACAGCATACAATTAAGCCCATATATATTTCCAAAGAGAGCGTTGTTGTTGTTTTTCGTGTTTTATTTATTGTTATGTTAGCCAACTCACTTAGAATACAAAACAATAAAATCTCTATGATAGGGTTATTAATCTGTTCTGTTCTTTTCTCTTTTATATTCCGGTATAAGATATATACCTGGTATACTAATAATAATAATAGGAGGGGCGGACGGTCGGACGCACACCACCACGCCTCCATTCACTTGCACTACTAAAACATGCTAATATCCGGTTTCCGGATTCCGTCGTTCGACACTTAAAAAAGCACCATAAGTCGGACATTGACCGTTTTATATATATATCGAATGTGCGATTACGCAAGCTCAGATCAAGATCGGCTCTGCCACTGCAGTTTATCTGCTAATTAGCTTCCTTACTTTCTAGACGGCGTCGTCTTTTTTTTCTTTCTCTTTCGATTTTTTTTTTTTTTTTTTTGTTGTCTATATGCAAAGAAGACATCTGGCAGTGCTATGAACAGAATGACAAGAGACAATATTGTTAATGCGCGAAACAAATAAACAAACAACGTCACGTTGTCAGCATTTCAACAAAAAAAAAAAATAATAATTAAATTATCTTGTTTTTTAATGTAATTCAAATTAGTTTTAGCGTTAAATTTTCCTAGAAATTAAGGGTTGGAAAATTTTCTGAAAATAAAGGGCGTAAAATGTATTGATTATTATAAACTTTTCTAACGGAAAAAATATTCTCGTCAAAAAACAACATACTTAAAGTTAGTCAAAGTTAAACTAATTACCGTTTGGGAGTAGAAGTATTTTTTTTTTTTTTTAATTTCTTACCCCTAAGCCAGATGCGTAGTAGTTAAAATACTAAATTTAAAACAAACAAACAAAAAGATTTATTTCCTTTTTAATTTTTTCAACAGCCCCGGGGCATGGTGTAGGGGTTAGCGTGTTGGCCAGGGTGACCAAGGATTGCGGGTTCGGTTTGGATACCAAATGGCTTAAATAAAAATGCCTGGATCCTCAATAGATTTATTCATTAATAAAGGTTATCGTCAAAGTGGACCGTGAATGAGAAAAAAATGCGAGTGCTCAAAAAAAAAAACCTTTTTAACAAAATAATAATAAATTTATTTGAAGGAGGTATATATAGCTGTATTGATAATAAAATAGGTAGAATGAATGAGTAAGCAGCTAGTTTTATTTCAATTTATTAATAATCCAGGACCGACGTTTCGGTCACATATGGGACCATCTTCAGGGCTTCATTCACTCTCTGTCCATGGTGGATTATATATATTTTCAGGCATTAACCTGTCACTGAAGATGGTCCCATATGTGATAGAAACGTCGGCCCTAGTTTATTAATAAATTGAAATATAACTAGCTGCTTGCTCATTCTTTCTACCTATTTGATAATAATAATATCAAAACCCTGAGCTCTCATCTTCTCTTCTCTATCTATAATCTATTAACAAATATATTGAATAGTAGATTCCCAATAATTCTGGATGAATGGTTCGGTACGAATTATTTGAAAATACTTTCTCAGAGGACCTGCAAATTTGTACGTTTTAGCCGGAAATAACTGGTACGGATAATCGAGCTACGAAATATCGGGATTCCACTGTATTTGATTTTGAATTTATTTTAAGGCAGGTTTCCACCCTACGTCTTATTGTCGGATAGGATATATCCTATAAAACGTTACGTGGAAACAGCAAACCGGACGCCTTGTCGAATCGAAATGAAATTCAAGGTTAAATCGAAGAACTGAAGAGAAAAGTATCACTTTGATACGACTAGACGGATCGTTAAGACGCATGTTCAGACAAGGAGTCCGTTTTGTTTTATTTCCAGTTCGCAACTCACTCGAACTCCCATCATTTTCCTTCGAACTTGCAGCAATGCAATCACGGAGTTCATTGAAATTTACAAAAGTAAAGTAAAAAGTAAATAATACAGTGGGGTAAATAACCTGTTCTTGGGGAGGGGCGTCAATCAATGTAGTTACGCCACTGATAATGACCTCTGAGTCGTTGATATTGAATATATTATAAAGAAACTAGGCTTCTTCCATGCTCATCGGGGGGATATTGCGTGAAAACTGAGAGTAAAACGTTGGTAAAACCTGAGGATAAACGTACGTTCTATCTTCCGTTTTGCATGACCTACAAATCGTACACCAAGACGTAACGTTGAAGCCTGCCTTTAGGCCATATAGACTTTAATTTATATTATTATTTAAGATCTTTTTCGGCATCAAAGGCCATTTAGACCCAGTCTTTATTTAAATTGATTGGTAGCCAATTCAATTTAAATAAATGTTTATCGCATGGGACGGGATGCTAACTCACGACCCTTGGTACAAATGGCCAGAATACTAACCATTACACCAATGTCCAGAGAATCATTTATTTAATTCCTATTTATATTTGATCGAGGCACATTTAATATTCAAATAATTAAAAAAAAAAAAATGCCTGCGATCTGAACACACGCCCTTGGCTGTTTTGGTTATCAAAATTATCAACATTTGTATCTCTAAACTCTTACTTTTTTTTGGTATATGAATGAATAAATGGACCGTTTATTTTGAAAGTGGTGTAAGTCCATTAAAAAAAAAAAAAAGAGATATCACATAATTTATGCTTAAATTAATGTAAATTTTCTATGTATAAATAGCTAGTGGTAAATTTCTTAAACAATTCCCATGTTTTGTACAATTGAAAATTGGTCGGTAAATAGATTTTTTAATAAACAGATAAGTTAACCTTTCATTTTCTCGAAACAATAGAAAATGGACTTACACCTTTTTCGAAATAAACGGCCCAAATATTGGAATTATATAAAATTCCATACATAAATTACATACCGCGATGCACATAATATCTTAAATATTTTATATTGGTGAACAAAATATCTTAAGAACGAAAAGCGCTTGGAGGTTGAAATATTATATTTAAATTAGTTACCCCGATGGGTCGTAACACGAAACTCTTGAACAAAATCGGACAAAAAGTTCAAGTACTTTGCTGATGCACTTTTTCAGTTTTTTTTTTCGATTTTCTCTAAATTCTCTCCAACGATTTTTTTTTTAATTCAAAAATCAATTATTTTTTAGATGCTCTTTCAAATGTAAATTCTCATTTTGTCATTGAAATCTTCTGAAGACCACTTTACTCTTGTACTCCATAGAGAAGATAGGAGAAATGGTAACAAAATATAAATATTTTCCCATACTTATAAATTTTACATCTTGAATGTACCGTACTGTCGGAAACTAAATATATGTCGACACGAAAAATATGGTGTGACAAGCACAGAACACAACTTTCGATTACCGAAGGTAAGAGAAAGTTGTGTGCTGTGCGTCAGTCACACCATATTTTTTAATTTATTATTTACAAACCAAAAGCGCAGTGATTTCTAATAAAAATTCTCATAGGTCTCCATTTGATCTTACTGTTAGTAAATTTTTGATGTATATTTACATCTCCTTGATTATTTTTTTATTCCTTTGGGATAATCTACGTATTTCTCTCTCTGTCTTTCATATTGATCCCAAAATGGAAAGTAAATGCCTTTAAGGCTTAAATAATTGTGCTTTATTAAATTGAAAATGAATAATGAACGAAAGTGAAGAATTAAGCTTTTAATCAACTCTTTATTATTATTATTTCACTTTCTTAGATAAGAAAAATGAAAATATTTCATTTATACTTCCGTTTTAAATTGCATCTCATCATCAACGAATCACGTAAAGAGCATTCTCTTAATTAATTATGAAAACGTTGTCTATAAATTGTGAACGAAGAAAATTAAAATATGAAATAGCGTCTTTATGAATTTGAATTTATCAAAGAAAAATTCATTCTATTCTATTTCCATTCTTATTTAAAAGTGCGGATGAAAACTTAATAGATTTGATTGTTCCAGAGCTCATGGGCTCAGGGTTTGTTAATTACTAGCGAAATTTAATAAATATTCGCGGAGCTAAAGATCAATCATTAAAAAAAGTTGGCCATTTCTGTTGCCTATCCTCCAGACCAATTTATGTTTCCCATTCTTGATTACTTTTCAGATTAGAGTTAAATATAGATATTTTTTGAAAATCGGATCCACTTGGCGGATCTATGAATCGGACAGCGATCCTTTTTTTTAGTGAATTTCGATCTCACTTTAATTTAAATCTAACAAAGCTGTGAGTGTTATTTATTAGCGAGGGCAAACATCCCATGGCCCCCGGAACCCAGGATCTCCAGCCTTTGCGGGGCGAAGGCGTGCTGTCAATTCCATCAGGCCACCGGCCATTTGGTATCCAAATTAGAAAAAATCAATCATCGGACTGCGTGAGATCCGAACCCGCGACCCTTGGTATAGAAGGCCAGCACGCTACCCACTACACCAAGCCCGAGGGCAATTATTAATTTAATTGTAAACAACTTTTGACTTTATTATTTCTTAGCCTTTAGTGGTCTTTTTTGCTTTCTCTTACTTATATATGTAATAAATCTTATATAGAGAGAAAATATTGCGATCATTTCAAAAAATTCGATGTCAAGATTTTGATGGATATACACGTTTGGAGGTCCCCTGAGACCAAAAAAGTGGGTCCCGCAAATTGGTCTGTCTGTGTGTGTGTGTGTGTGTGTGTGTGTAACGAATATAAGCATGAAGAAATTGAGCTATGAGAATGTAATTTTATACGGTATTTAAGTAAGCTATCCCCAGCGGCGTAACTAGCCTTTGAGGGCGGAGGGGGCAACTGGGGCGCCGTTTTTCGTTCGATCTTTTTTTTTTTTTTTTAGTAGGCCTATTCGAATCTCGTTCAATATTTTTTGTAATTTTTCTCCGAATTCGTAATATAAAATGATTTTATTATGAAATTTCAAAAAAAATATCCGGAGATTTTGGGAAAAAGTCGGATGCGCGATTTTCACAAAATTTGCTCTAACAATTTTGATTAAAATTTAAAAATCACTTATTTTTTTACATGCTCTTTAAAAGTATATCAGTAAAATTTTTCGTGAAAATTGTCTGAAGTACACTTTACTGATGTACATTTTCAGTTTTTTTCGAGTTGTCCGCTTGGCCTAGTCCGATCTCACTGATTTTTATCTCGAATAAATTTCTTATTGGAATTATTTCAAAAATTTTGTTACCAAACGTGATAGCCTTGAATATTAAATATTTTGATATAAAAGAATTTAAAACAACGTTATAAAATGTATCTCCTTCGATAGCTCAGTTGGTAGAGCGGTGGACTGTAGAGGTTAAACATTATAGAAATCCATAGGTCGCTGGTTCAAATCCGGCTCGAAGGAAATTTTTTTTTTTCTCTGATGGGGAAGTCGCTGCCACCTCCTGACCATATATCTCATTGAAAATTTTTTTTTCTTTAAATTCTTAATTTAATTAAAATCATTTCCAAAAAAACAAAAAATAAAATCAATATTTTAAACATACGACCTCACTATTAATTAAATTCATTTCAATTTTCTTTTGGCAAACTACGTAAAAATCCTCAAATGGGACAGAAAGCCCGTTTTTCACAGGCTAATTTCTTGAACAAATTTTCTTTTTTAAAATTTGTTATTCCTCTTTTGAATGACGAATTTATTTTAGCTTGAAAATAATTTTTATCAATCAATTTTAATATTAATTAAAGATATAATAATGTTTAATGGCTGGAAATATATTGTGGAAGGATGTAATTGCAGGCAGCCAAAAATAAAAAACGCTCTCAATTCCCTTTGAATGTCCAGACGTTTCGGGCAAATTTATTCGCCCATCCTCAGTGAACTATTCTAGTGGGAGAGAGTTAAGTCTCCTTTGGTATACATAACAACCACTATGTATACATAACAACCACTATGTATACTAAAGGAGACTTAACTCTCTCCCACTAGAATAGTTCACTGAGGATGGGCGAATAAATTCTGCCCGGAAACGTCTGGACATTCAAAGGGAATCGAGAGCGTTTTTATTTCTTGGCTGCCTGCATTTATATCCTTTCCTTAATTAAAGATACTTGTTAAATATAAAACGATCTTTGAAATTTTAAGAAAATTTCTTGAGTGAGACCTCAATACATCGGCATATTGTTACCTGTAGAGAATGCCTATAAAAAACTTAATTAATAAATATATAAAAAATCATTTTATTATTAAAAGGAAGTAATAAGAAAAAGAATGAGATTTTATGATTCTAAACTAATATTTAGAAATATAATAAGTACAATTTTTTTATTAATCAAATTTTCCTGTTGTTCAATTTATTTTTACTATATATAGGCCAATAGGTTAAAATATTTTTTTTCTCTCTCATAAATAGAAGAAATCTCTAAAAATTCATCCACAATGAAATTTTGCATTCTTTTAAACGACGTTATGGAGAGCCCTAGAAAATTAATCGGAGAGGGCAAAAAAAAAAAAATTCCATAAAACTCAAAATTTTTCCTTTGGGGCGGCCCGGCTAGTATTATTTATTCCTCGAATGCTTCCACCGATTTGCTCAGGAAAATTATAAATTTTTTATAATTGGCAGAGATAATTTATAAAGAATTTGTTAATTTAAAGGGTTCAGGAGCGACGTCTAAACGTACTTTAAAAAAAAAGTAGACTATTATAAGGAATTTTTCTATGCGGTTTTTTTTTAATGAATTAAATTCATATGAGATTATTGGGATATCGAGCTATAATTTGTTTAATGACTTTTTTTTTTTTTTAAACATTCACACTTTTCTCATTCACACTCACACTCACACACACATTCACACAGTCTTTTCGGCAACTTAGGCCATATAAGACTTTGACGATAACCGTTGGAGAGAAAATATCTATTGTGGGTTGAGGCATTTCTATTTAAGCCATCTGGTATCCAAATGGCTTAAATAAAATCATCGGACTGCCTGGGTCCGAACCCGCGACGTTTGGTATAGGAGGTAGGCACGCTACCTACTACGCCACACCCGGGGGGCTTTAATGACTTATTAAAAAATTATCGTAATTAATTTTTTTGTTATCAAGCAAATACAAAAAAACAATCTGTCCCAATAATCTTTAATTTTTTTTTTTAATTTAAAAATGAATTTATTGTTATTATTAATCACATATTAATTAAGAAACTTTTAAAATAAGCTTAGATGATTTATTTAAAAACCAACTGTCAAATTAGTTCAGCATTCTTGCAATAGATGGCAGGCTAGTCTAACAGTCGATATAGTATTAGCGTATATCTGGCCTATATTTATATATTTTTATTCTTTTATAAAAGATACATGATATATAATAACATTTATAAAGTATTTATTGTTAAAAGATCCTCCACTTCGCTCCCGTTCCCCTTACAAAACAAACTTCTACCCATCCCTCAAAAAAAAAATAAAATTAAATTCCGTATTCTATTAATACATTTAAAATATTAAGAGAGAGGAACAATTAAGGAGATTTTACTTTCCTTTACTTTTACGCAACGAGTGAAGTACTTGGCGACTGAGCTTCAGACTCGTTTGAGAGGAAATCGAATCTAATATCCTCTCATATCTGATCTGACGAACTTTTTTTTTTTTTTTTTTTTATTTAATCATATAATGAAAGCAAACAAATTATACAATTTGCATATTTCTGAGTCTTATCGTTTTTCTATTTACATAATTAAAATAAATATTATCCAATTATTAAAATGCTTCACTTGCCGAGGGTTAAATATACAGTTAAGAGAAATTTACTTCATATCAATGGATTTTTATTTTCTTACCGTTTAATTTCGCTCATCCGAAGAAAAGATTAAATTGTTTTATTGGCAAATGGAATTTTAAATAAAGATTTTATTTTTAAGGGTGAACGGGAGCGAAGCTGGTTACGCATGTTTTTCCCGATAAGATGGCGTTGAGTGTCATAAAAAGTATGCCCAAAAATCAAGTAATTCAAAAATTTGCCAAGAGATGTCAGAATAATATTTAATGCATTTTGTTGATTTTCATTGATCTTTTAACAATAAATACTTTATAAATTTTATTATATATTATGTATCTTTTATAAAAGCATAAAAATATATAAATATAGGCCAGATAGAGGCTAATACTATATCGTCTGTTAGACTAGCCTGCCATCTATTGCAAGAATACTGAACTAATTTGACAGTTGGTTTTTAAATAAATCATCTAAGCTTATTTTAAAAATTTCTTAATTAATATGTGATTAATAATATTCATTTTTAAATTTAAAAAAAATTAAAGATTATTGGGACAGACTGTTTTTTTGTATTTGCTTGAGAACAAAAAAATTAATTACGATAATTTTTTAATAAGTCATTAAAAAAATTATAACTTTATGTCCCAATAATCTCTTATGAATTTAATTCATTAAAAAAAACCGCATTGAAAATTTCCTTATAAAAAAAGTACGTTTAGGCGCCGCTCCTGAACCCCCCTTAAGTTTTTTTTAATTATTTTTTGGTATCTGAGGCCATTTAGACTGCATCGCTTAGTAGCCTATAATTTATAAAAATTTTGTCGCTCAAGACGTAACGTGAACAAGTTTTTTTTTAATTCTATATGTAAATTTAATTTTGATAAATGGTTTGTTTAAAGAAAGGAAAGGGAAAAATAAATACCTTCATTTATTTAAATAAATCTGGGTCAAGTTCAGACCCAATATGAGCTTATTTATTCATAGTAATTTAATTAATATTTATTTAATATATATATAAAAAAAAAAAAATTAAACAAATCGGAAACAGTAAACTCAATTTTATCATTTTAAAATTAAATATATTTATTTATTTATTCTATATTTCTCTTTCGTCTCTTCTCAATTTTCTCAAAAAAGATTTACATATAAATTAAAAATTATATTTCTATTTGATATTTCTTTTGCATTTTTCTTGTTTTTTTTTTTTTTCGTTGTTTTTAAAGTGGAACTTTTATTTGATGGCCTCAAATTTTTTCGCGCTTCTATCAGCATGTCGCGTTACAAGCCGTAGACGCTACAAGCCATGACGTCACAAGCCGTGAAATAGGACATTTGAAATTTAATTTAAATGACGAATTATAAAAAAAATAATTGTGAGATTTAATTATTCAATTTTTAAATTTTTTTTTTTTTTTTTTTTTTTTTTAAAAGATTCACACTTTTTTCTCATTCACACTCACATTCACACAGTCTTTTCGGCAACTTAGGCCATTTAAGACTTTAAACGATATCCGTTATTTATTACTATACATATTGGGGTCCAGGCATTCTTATATAAGTCATTTGGTATCCAAATGTCTTATATAAAATCATCGGACTGCCTGGGGTCCGAACCCGCGACGTTTGGTATACGAGGTTAGCACGCTAACCTCTACGCCAAGCCCCGAGGGCTCAATTTTTAAATTGATAAAATATAATTTTTAAAATAATTTAAAATGATTCAAATCTTCAATTACTAAATAAATATTGTTCTCAGTTTTTAACATGCCTCTATTGATTTCCCATTTTCCAATTATTAAGTTAAGATTAAAAACGCGATTTTAATACCCTTAATTGAATAATTTTCTGAAAGTTTTCAGTTAAACGCCTACAAACCCAAAAAAAAAGTTTCACTTGCATCGTGGGTTCATAAAACCACAAATTGATTTTTTTAAAGTGAAACTTTTATTATATCACTACGAATTTTTTGGTTCTTCTATCAGCATGTCGCTTTGTAACGAGGTGACGTAAAAAGCCATGACGCTGCAAGCTATGACGTCACAATCCATGACGACAAAAATAAGAAAGTTGAAATTTAATATATATAACGAATTATAAAAAAATAATTGTGAGATTTAATAATTCAATTTTTAAATTGATAAAATATAATTTTTAAAATAATTTAAAATATTCAAATCTTCAATCACAAAAAAACAAAATTTTTTAATTTCTTTCGGCCGAACCTCCTAAAAGTTGTCTTTTGGCTAGAAAATGATAATGGCAAAGTTTTAGCTAAATTGAGTAACGTTAACCCGTGCCTCATCGGGGTTAAAATTTTATCTAAAAATTTGCAGTTTTTACTTCATAAAACGAAAACAAAGTATCGTAGAAAAATTATTCTTGGCTCATTTCATAGCAAATTTAATTCTCTTGAGGTTTTATAATAACTATTTTTTCATTAAAACGTATAGATTTAGAGATATTTACAAATTACCATTTCGGTTTTGATATATTGCTCTTTCTGAAAAATAAATGGAAAGTCACATTATAGACCAATCGATATAACATTTTGCCGGAAAAATATTTCGAAGGGAATGAAATTTTTACTGGTTATTTGGGGGTACTCTAGAATGCCAATCCTAAGTTTTTGACCTCGAGGACCATGTGGGGGGAGGGGGAGGGGGACAAAAACCTCAAAAATTTGAGAATTCTTCAGTTTTTTGCTTATATCTTGTAAACTATTCATATTTTGTGAAATATAGCATAATTCAAAGTTGTAGAGCATTAAATTTGCTAAAATTTGGTATATAAAATGAATTCGTAGACCCAATACTAACCGAAATACGACTGGTCAATGTTGGACAAATTTACTAGAAATGAAAAAAAAAATCAGAAAAAACGAATAGTCATGTTATTATCTACGTTTTACCTAGAAAGTATTCCGAAGTGAATTAAATTTTTACACGTTATTTGAGGGTACGCCAGATTGTCTATCCTAAGTCTTCGACTTGGACGACCCTCTCTTAACTTGGAGGGGGTAGAGGAGGAAAAAACCTCAAAAATCTTTAACTTTTTTCAGTTTTTCTCATATATTTCGTAAACTAAACATATTTTGTTTACCCTAGTCCTATACAAAGTTGTAGAGGATTAGATTACTAAGCTTTCCTACATAAAATGTATTTGTAAACTCAATATTAACCGAAATACGGTCGGTCAAAAGTAAGACCACAAAAATGTTGGTCTTTTTCAGTTTTTCGTTATACCGCGTAAACTAACCATATTATCTCCACCATAGCATTAAATAAAGTTGTAGAGTACTAGATTTACTAAAATATGGTACATAAAACGAATTTGTAAACCGAATATAATACGACCGGTCAAATTTAGATAAATTTTCTCGAAAAGTAAAATTCTATTTAATTTTGACCGGCCGTTAGTATTGGGTCTACGAATTCATTTTATGTACCAAATTTTAGCAAATTTAATGCTCTACAACTTTGAATTATGCTATATTTCACAAAATATGAATAGTTTACAAGATATAAGCAAAAAACTGAAGAATTCTCAAATTTTTGAGGTTTTTGTCCCCCTCCCCTCCCCCCACATGGTCCTCGAGGTCAAAAACTTAGGATTGGCATTCTAGAGTACCCCCAAATAACCAGTAAAAATTTCATTCCCTTCGAAATATTTTTCCGGCAAAATGTTATATCGAATGGTCTATAATGTGACTTTCCATTTATTTTTCAGAAAGAGCAATATATCAAAACCGAAATGGTAATTTGTAAATATCTCTAAATCTATACGTTTTAATGAAAAAATAGTTATTATAAAACCTCAAGAGAATTAAATTTGCTATGAAATAAGCCAAGAATAATTTTTCTACGATACTTGGTTTTCGTTTTATGAAGTAAAACCTGCGAATTTTTAGATAAAATCGCACTTTTTCAAAATTTTAACCCCGATGAGGCACGGGTTAACGTTACCCAATTTAGCTAAAACTTTGCCATTATCATTTTCTAGCCAAAAGACAACTTTTAGGAGGTTCGGCCGAAAGAAATTAAAAAATTTTGTTTTTTGCGGCCACCCTACTGTATATATATAATCCAGGGGGGCGAAGCCCTCCCGGCTAATTACTAAATAAATATTGTTCTCAGTTTTTAACATGCGTCTATTGATTTCCTATTTTCCAATTGTTAAGTTAAGATTAAAAACGCGATTTTAATAACCTTAATTGAATAATTTTCTGAAAATTTTCAGTTAAACGCCTACGATCCGAAAAAAAAGTTTCACTTGCATCGTGGTTTCATAAAACCACAAAATGATTTATTTTTTTTTACTTTTTTTTTGTATTAATAAATTTGAAATCTAAATATTTTTTTTCTTTTTGTTTCAGGTAAGCGATAAATTCCGCTCTTCTGTTTGTAAGTACAAATTTCGAATTTTGTTGCCATTTTTAGTCCGGCTGGTCTCGGAATTCAATTGAGTCGATGTTAAAGGCGTGACTTTTTATCATTTTTATAGACATTCTCGGTTTTTACTTTCTCTTACATATGTATATATTTGATGATTTTTTTTTTTTGTTGTTGTTTGATTGATTATTTCTTTTAATTGAACAAAATGGTAGAGAATTGAATTAATAATGAATTCGTTCGTGTTTGTTTGCTAGGCAACCCAAATGACAAACTTATCGACCATGCATCTTCGACATGGAATTCATTAGGCATTTATTCATTTGGTTTGACTAATTATATAAATCTCTTTATAAGTGGTGCAAAATCTACAACTAGTCTCATCTTCTTTTATAAATTAAAATTGTTCTATAAGGAAATAGAAAATTTGAACAATTTCACAGGCGAATGAATTTAAATTGACAAATGTCAGAATAAGAAGAGCCTCTCTCTATCTCTCTTGCTCTATTCCACCTGTTGACGTAAACGCAGCGAAATTATTTCCGCCTAAAATGCACTAAGCAATGAATGCATGCATTCTGAAACAAGATTAGCAACAATTTGATATTTTATATTGTCAAAAAAAATAAATAAAATAAAAATGGCGAAATAAAAGGTAATCAAAAAATTACAACATTAAGTTTACGACAGTACCGGAAATAAATTTTCAGTTCGATATTTCATCATAGAGATTTCTTTAAATCCTATTTTGGGTGTGTATGTAAATATTATGCACAAAAGTTTTTTATTTTTTTTTAATTTTCCTTATACTATCTTCGGCCCTTTGGAGTTTATGTTGTTTATTCTATTATACAGGCGAACAAAAGAAGTTTTTTTTTTTTTGGTGCTTTGAAATTTAGAGAAATTCCTGTTTAATGGCGTTGATTCTGAAAATGCCATCAATTTCTTCTCATGCTCTAGCTTTAGAGATATAGAGAAAATTAAACTTTAATAGAAAATATGCTCTAAACCGGGTCTTATTTTGAAATTTCTAGGTTTTTTAGGGCGTTACTCCTTAAAAATTTGCAGTTAGTTGAAATACAATAGAAATACAAAGTTTCAGCCCAATCGGAGATGGTTTAGTGGTTAAAAGTTTAGAAACATCAGGATTAGCAGGGACTTTGCAGCCAGGAGATTAAATAAAAAAATATTTTATTTTATTTTTATTTGCCGACGTTTCGGTCGCTAATCACGACCTTCATCAGGGCAAATATTTTCAATTATACACGATCTTAGGTATTTTAATATTCATAGCAATTAAATACAATTTCTTTTTATTTTGATATGTACAGAAATATTATCTTTTACTTGCTGCTCGGAGGTCTCTTATTCAAATGAAACGTCGGCATATAAAAATTAAATTTAAAGATTTTTTTATTAAATTCTTTTAGGCTTTTCCACTAATCTACCTCCGATTGGGCTTAAACTTTGTATTTCTATGTATTTTAATTATCTGCATATTTTTAAGGGTGACACTCGTTAAAAAAAAAAAGAAAATTAAAAATAGGGACTGTTTTAGAGCATATTTTCTACTAAAATTTAATTTTCTCTATATCTCCAAAACTAGGAGCGGAGCAAAACTGATGGCATTTTACTTTCTCCAACCTATATACTGTATGTTAATATATATGGACCCTGTTACGCATTAGTGTGTCAAGTGCCAAAAAAATTAAAAATTGAGTTAAGCACGGAATATTGTTTCAAATGCTTTAATTAATAGTATTTTTTATGAAATATGTCCTAAAAAATTTATATTTAATGTTATTTGCACAATTAACAAAAAAAATTATATAGAATCCAATGAAAACAAAAAAACTAATGTTAAGTTTCTCAAATCTCGGTGGCGCTTGACACACTAATGCGTAACAGGGTCCATATATAGAGAAATTATTCGTTTCATGTCAAAAATTCAATGTCAAGAGAAAGTTGTCTGCTGTGCGACCAGTCCCACCAGATTTTTACTATTGGCCTGTGTTATCGATAGTTTCTGACGTTTGACAGTCTTCTTCTCAAGCCCTTGAGATTCGCACATCTCGGCGTTGCTTAACAAAAGAGATCTTAGTTTCGTAACTAATGGTTTATAGAATCAGATACTGAATACGGACTTTATTTTAGATTTTTTTATAACGCTAACTAAAGGTTGAAAGAGAGAAAAGAAAATGCAGCCAATGTAGTTTTTTATTGAGATTCAGCCCACACGGTCCTAAGTTTGGACCCCCAGCTCTGTTGATGGTCCAAACTTAAGACCAAAACGTTAGCAATGGGCTGAATCTGAATAAAAAATTACATTGGCTGCATTTACTTCTTTTTTTTTCTTTTTCAACATCTACGCTAAAGAAAGGTTGGCCTACCTGTTTAAATTAATAATAAAAAAAAATAGCATTACTCTTCTAAATTGCATCCTACACCTGTTTATATTCTTTCTAATCTGCATTCAAACAAAAAAAAAAAAATTATGAATGTGTTTTCTAATATAAATCGTATTAGATTATATAAGGCACTCGATTAGGCATTCCAAACTGACCTCCTGATCCTTAGATTCCGAATCTGTGTGGGAATTTGTGCAGCGAATACGTAACAAGTCACCTTTCATTCGGATATCGAGCACGATATATCTCTCTTTTTTTTTTTTTGCAAGTAAAAATTAATTAAAATATATTTTATACATTACTTAATTTAATCTCTATTCATTTTGATAGATACTCTTTCTATAAAAATTAAACTCTATTGAATACCACAAGTTAATAAAAAATTTATTTTAATATTTCAATAACGTTAAACTGCTTTCTCCTAATTTTTTTTTACTTTCTCTTATCTATATTGAGAAAAGTAGATTTATAGCTGGATAGAAGATGCTGAACTAGCAGGAAGAAGAAAGAGAAGCAGCTAGTATTTATTTCATTTATTTAATACCGTTTCGATCTCGGTCGAGACCATCTTCAGAGCTACAACATAGCAGGGATAAAGATAAATTTCAAAATTACAATTTCCTTTTAACGTCAGTCTAATGGGTATTAAATGAATGAAATAAATACTAGCTGCTTCTCTTTCTTCTTCCTGCTACTTCAACATCATATCTATATATTCAAAATATAGAAAGTATTGCGATCGTGTCAAAAATTCAGTATCAAGATACACGCGTTTTTAGTGTTTCAGAGTCCAAGAAAGTGGGTTTTGTAAACAGGTTGTATGTGTGCGGGCAAAAGAGCTTGAAATTTGAGTTAAGGTCATTGCCAGCTCATAGATTTTGTACCCCTACTGTCGGAAAATAAAAACTGTATATGTCGACACAAAAAATCTGGTTTGACAAGCACCGAATCGAGAATTTTCAATTACCGAAGGTTAGAGAAAGTTGTCTGCTGTGCGACCAGTCACACCAGATTTTTTATAATTTTTCTCAAGAAATACTGTAGATATTTTATTTATCTTTTTCTTATTAAATTTAAGATCTTTTTTTTGGTATTTAATGCCTTTGAAGACACTGTCCTTATTTATTTAAATCGATTTAATAGCCAATTCAATTGGAATATGTTTTTTCTCGCCTAGGACGGGAAGCGAACCCTCTCTACCTCGCACAAGAAGCTAATTCTTTACCTTTGAGGTATTAGTCAATTGTTGAAATTTTTCTTATTCAACATTTTTTCTCCGATTTCTCCTGAACTGATAACCAGCGCTACGGATCTTAATGGCGGTGTGCCTATCCACAGGCGCATTTAAAACTTTAAATTATTTTGGCTATTAGCGCATTTAAAAAAATTTAAATATATTTAATTAGGACTCTCTGCGTTACGAACCTTCACCCTTGGACTTTACTTTTCTTGAAAATTTCCAATATTTGTTTTAATTAAATTCCAAAGAGCTTCTCCTCTTCGTCTAGAGATGTCTCTATTTTCTTAAATTCATATAATTGATAGCTACTTTTTTGTTGAAAAGATGTTTTTTTACCTAATAATTAGTTTAAAAAAAAACTTTTTTGTCAAACCTTTTGCAGTCTCAATATTATCATGTACAAAATTAACTAGTACAAATGAGATTTATATTTGAAATTATATCCATTAAAATAAAAAATTGTATTTTAGATTCATATGATTGCAAAAATTTAAATAATTTTTTCTTTTTTTATTTTAATCCATTTTTTAATGAAAATTAACATCTAGCAGTTTCAAATTATATGATTATATTATTTTTTATTGGCTGAGTGATAATTAACAGGAACAGATAGATGTAGGCAACCAGCAAAGTAATAAAAACTTTATTTAAATATCGTCGACATTTCGGGAACCATCTTGAGGAGGATAAATTGTTAATGTTGTTTAGGTTGATTCATTTAGGTCATATAAAATTTTTTTAGTTTTCTTTTATTCTTACGATTATAATAATTTTCAAAAGCTTTGTTTGGAAGCGCTAGACACATTTGATAATCATTTTATTGTTTCGCTTTTTGTAGTCACCTTGTTATAAATAAAAGGGACGAATGGGGATGAACTAAGAAATCAAAAATGAAGAATCCCTAGAATAAAATATTTTTTTTATACGCATTTAATTAAGGAGAGAATAATAATTCCTGGAATTTAAATTTAGAATTGTCAGAAATACACCTTAGGGGTAAAGGGGGGATGAAAATAAGGACAAACAAGCCTTAACATTTTAATTTGATCATAAATAAATAAATAATCCTTTGGCCTTGGATAATTATATTATATTCAAACGAAAATAAAATGTCTACCTGTCTCTCTCTCATTATAATAAATTGCTTTCTATGTTATTCATTAAATTTTACAAAATGTAACAGAATTTTGAGAGAAAAAAAGAATAATTGAATTTTATTACTTATAAAATACAGGGTGTTCCTTAACTCTAGTCAGGCTTTTATTTATTCCAACATCACTAACTGAAACTCGTATAAAATTTTAAAGAAAGTCCACCAGCTGCCATCTTTCGGCAAAGTGACTAACAGGCAAAATAAGGGGGACCGAGGAGGATGAGGAGGGGGAGGAGAAGTGGGAAGAAAGTAGATTAGAGTGGGGGGGAGTTGGGTGACGATATATATTTCATCCGGCGCACGTGTAAACATTTATTCATACAATATTTATACCAGCATCATCAGTTAATGAATTTCACTAACAAAAAAAAAAACAATAGAAATTGCAAGTGTTAGTGTTTTTGTTTGTTTGTTGGGACTTTGAGATCGAGATTAAAACTTTAAAGGAGGAGTTTTAAGGATAAGGAGATATGAAAAGGATTACTAACAACAAATGAATTATTATTAGGATTATTTAAATTAATGTACCGTGTATTAATATCCTTTACAATTTGTTTAACATGGATTAAATAAATCATTTTTAACAAAATATTTTCAGTTTGTCTTTGTACTTTCTCTTACCTTTTTATGTAATATTTATATAGAGAGAAAGTGTTGGATTTATGTTAAAAATTCGATGTCGAGTTTTTGATGGATATTCACGTTTTGAGGTTCCCTGAATCCAAAAAAGTGGTTTTCGCTACTTGGTTGTTGTGTGTGTGTGTGTCTGTAACGATTTTTAACATGAAGTAAATAAGCTACCGGATTGAAATTTTATATTTAAATTAGGTAGTCTACTCTCCCAGACACTCAAAATAATCTTTTGGACAAAATCGGCCAAAAAGTACTAGTAAAAAGATGTTTTTGAACGACAGATTTTTTTTTGGAATGGGTGCATAAGGTCCGAAGACCTATAATGACCAATAGTCACATGCAGCCGGGAAGAAAATAAAAACACAAGAAGCATAAAACTCAACTGCGGGAACTGAGAAGATGCCTGTTGAGATTAGACTTGAAAGTCTGAAGATTGTAGATTTTGGAAGATGGAAGCAGGGATCTTGTTCCAATCACGGGACAAAGGAAGACTGGAATTGACTAGTTCTATTTGTCGTGATCTGAACAGCATAGGGATTCTGGGATCTTGTTGATGGAATTGAGCTACTAGGTTGAAATTTTATATTTAAGTTAGGCGCCTCCCTGGAGCGTGAAAAAAAGCTTTTGATCAAAATCGGCCAAAGAGTACTAGTACTTTGCTGATGTACTTTTTCACGTTTTTTTCGATTTTCTCAAAATTTGATCCAACGATTTTTTTTTTATAATTCAAAAATCAATTATTATTTAGATGCTATTTAAAATGTATATTCTCATTTTGCCATTGAAATCTTCTGAAGACCACTTTACTCTTGTTCTTCATAGGAAAGATAGGAGAAATGGTTGCTATGGTAACAAAATATAAATATTTTCCATGCTTATAAATCTTACACCTTGAATTCTAATATATCGGCGGAAACTAAATATATGTCGACACGAAAAATCTGGGGCGCTTGTCACACCAGATTTTTGAAATAGGTGTCTCATATAAAATACGAAGCAAGGGCTCGCTTGTGGCGGCCTCTTTTTTAAATTCTTCTAAAACTCCGTCTCTATTTATGTCATTTGACTAGCATCTATATTATTGTTGGAATAATTTTTGTCACTTGGGACAGGAAACACCTGACCTCTAGCACTAGAGGCGAGAACTATATCTCTATACTACGAAGAGGCGGGATTATATAATTACTATTTCTTTTTAATTCCTTATGAGTAGTTTATTTTTGTTATATTTTTATTAAGTATCGTTGTCTTGTTTTTATATTTGATTATAAATTTGGAATTTAACTGGACCATAACTATCTATCTTTTTAAAGAAATTTTAACAATAGGCATGCTTATATGCTAATGGCAATTTCTTCTAAATAATTTTTTATTTAGTCTAGTTTTGCAAATTTTATTCACACTTACGTTAACAGAGCTAACTAAAAACTCAATTTTTGCCATTTTCAGATGTTGTCCTAAATAACAAATTTGAATGATTAGTGATGAAATTAGTCGAAAATTCCAATACTATATTTGATATTTAAGAAGAAAAAAAAAGCTGACTGACCCGATTATACTTATACATCGACTCAAAGTGAAATGATTCACTTTTACTCCCCTCTAGGTAGGTCAACGTCATTGAGATCGTTGTCGTCGTACGTCGATCTCAATTCCTTCCTTGCATAACATCCTAACGGCATTTTAAAGGGAGTTAGAGTGAGAGAAACTGAAACTTTCGATTTCCGCTTGTGCCTGGAGTTTGAGTATGTTGAAGGCGTCGGTCGTCCTTGGGGTCATGGGAGAAATTCACTGTGACGCGATTTGAATTCCCCTAGTATTAATGCTACTGATATTATTACTACTACTACTAGTACTCTTACTCTCTGTCTTCGTTCGTTCTCTTTTGCCCTGATTACGACAAGTTTTCTCATACACACACATT
Source organism: Euborellia annulipes (assembly GCA_023213315.1). Classification (NCBI taxonomy): domain Eukaryota; kingdom Metazoa; phylum Arthropoda; class Insecta; order Dermaptera; family Anisolabididae; genus Euborellia; species Euborellia annulipes. The sequence continues at coordinate 30,577 of JAKCPI010031446.1, read as the reverse complement.
TACGTTTCAAAACAAACAAAAACAAGGAATTTGGAGTAGACTAAGAAGGGAAAATGACGTAATAATAGTTTTTTTATTTTTTTTATTTTGGAAAGTATAAAAAAGTTTGTTTATAAAAATATACACATATAGTTATAAATAGGTTATTAAATTAAATAAAAAAAAAAAAAACAAGGATGGGGGGAGGAGGATTTTAATGGTGGTAATAGGACTGCACGGCGATGGGGCTGAGGTATTCGTGGTGGGATTTGACTGGGATCGCCACAGGTACTTTGACCGCTACTGGAACTGGCCGTTCGACTGCCACTGGGTAGGGCCTCTCAACGGCTACTTTAATGGGTACAGGTACTGGACGCTCCACAGCGACGGGGTAGGGCCGGTCCACGGCTACGGGATAGGGTTTGGGCACTTCAACGGGGTAGGGCCTGTCAACTGGAACTTTAATTGGAACAGGGACGGGTCTCTCTACAGCGACAGGGTAAGGTCGGTCGACGGGGACGGCGTATGGCCTCTCTACGGCGACGGGGTAAGGTTTAGGAACAGCGACGGGATAAGGTCGGTCAACTGGAACTTTAACAGGAACTGGGACAGGTTTCTCTACTGCGACTGGGTATGGCCTTTCAACGGCAACGGGGTAGGGTTTAGGAACTGCGACAGGGTAGGGACGATCAACGGGCACCTTTACTGGGTATGGTACAGGGCGATCTACAGGTACATGAACTGGGACTTTGACGTGAACGGGGTAGGGTTGTGGTACTGGTACTTTGACGTGAACAGGGTAGGGTTGGGGCACAGCGACCTTCTTCTCAATATAGACGGGGTAAGGTTTTTCGATGTGCACTGGATAGGGTTGGGGGACGGGGACCTTGACCGGCACAGGGTAGGGCTTCTCCACTGGGACATGAACGGGATAAGGACGGTCAACTGGGACCTTGACTGGCACAGGGTAAGGTCTCTCGACGGGCACGGGCACGGGCTTGGCTACCGGCACGTGTACAGGGTATGGCTGGGGCACCGCATATGGCACCTTTTGTGTGAGTGTAATCGTTTTCACGTGTTCAGCATGGGTGTTGAGAGGGATGGCTGCGAGACCGAGTTGACCTCCGAAGTGGCCCCCGAAGTGACCCCCGTATCCTCCAAGATCTACGGTGTTTCCGGACCAGATGCCTTGATCGCCGATATATCCAAGCCCGATCCCGTGACCATAACCTAAACCTAAATTGAAAAGGCCTCGTTTGTCCAACTTCTTATCCTCCGCCGTGGCCGTCGCCGATGACGATGACGACTTCTTCGCCTTCTCCTCTGCAGACGCCAGGAGGGCGAGGGCCAACACCGCGCAAATCCTCAACTAAAACAACAGGAATTTTGTTTTGTTTGCACTTCACAAAAAGACACATCACTTTAGGGGTCACCACACGCCTTACCGTCTTCATGATGCTGTATATGTGTGTGTGTGTTAGGCACCAGAAGACCAGTCGTCTGACTGGCTAAAGCGAATCTGCTGGCGGTCATGTTTCGCCAATGAGTTTATATACTCCTACCAACCCCTGAGACCAAACACTTTCGATTTCAAGATGGCCGGTTGGTCGGTTCAATTCTAGCAGGTACCCGTTGTTAGCTAACACTTGGTCAGATTCATTTCCCTCCACGTCCCTCTCATCGTTGTTTTTTTTTTTTTTTACTTGACAGAGACGACCGACGGTCACCTTCACTCTCCTCCAGGGAGATCTTTATCCGCTACTGCACACGACTAAAACGGAAATTAAAATCGTCTAAATCGATTTATATCTAAACAAAAATTCATTTAAAACAAAAAAAATTCATATATTTATATTAATTTAAATTTCTCAAGGATTATTTAAATTTTCATTAGTGACCTTCGCTTATTACCTGATTTATTTTATAAAGGGGGTGGGATTGTTTTGTAAAAATTTTTTTAAATTTGTATTCTTTGGGCTTCAGTTGAGAATCCCTGCCTCTTACTTTTTAATTCTTCTCTATTTTTTTTTTAGTTACTCTCACAAGTGCGCACTATAAAATTTTGTTAATCCATTCAACTCACTAAAAAAATACTAGTTTATTAAAATTATTTGATTTTCTGGCTGTTTAGTTTATTGAAATCAACTGGAAAGGGGTGAGCTAATTTAATTTCGTTTTCCTGAAAAAATAAAAAAAAATCTGGTGTGAATGGTCGCACAGCACACAAATTTCTCTTACCTTGTTTTCTGTGCTTGTCACACCAGATTTTGTGTGTTGACATATATTTAGTTTACCATCGATAAATTACATATTTTTTTAAAACCCTTTTCGATTACTAAAGCGATTTAGGGGTATGACTATATTATATAAATTTTGTCCCGGGGAACATTCCCCGTGCAATCAGCGTGTGGAACGTCCCCGATAGCCATGTATTACAAAATTTATATAATTAATTCCTACCTTGGATATCCAAACACCCCCCCCCCAAAATACCCCTTATGGAGACGTAGCAACCAGGGAATTAATTAAAGGATTTCTATTTAATTAATCAATCAATCGTCGACGTCTCGGTCGCAAATCACGACCTTCATCAGGACAATTGGAGCAATCTAATCGTCCCGATGAAGGTCGTGATTTGAGACAAAAACGTTATTTAATTAATAAATCAATCGTCTACGTCTCGGTCGCAAATCACGACCTTCATCAGGACAATTGGAGCAATCAATCGTCCCGATGAGGGTCGTGATTTGAGACAAAACACGTTATTTAATTAATACATCAATCGTCTGACGTCTCGGTCGCAAATCACGACCTTCATCAGGACAATTGGAGCAATTAATCGTTTAAAAGAAGGTCGTGATTTGCCACCCCAACGTCGAGGATTGATTGATTGTTTGATTAATTAAATAAAAGTGTTTTATTTAATTTCCTGGCAGCTACGTCTCCTATATCCTATTTATAATCTACACCCACTTCCCAACGCTAAATTCATACCCCTAAATAGCATTAGTAGCCGAAAAGGTATAGGCCTACATTTTTTTTATCAAACCCCCCCCGTATATTTTTTATCCCTTTTGGGCTACTAATGCTATTTAGGAGTATGAATTTATTATATAAATTTTATAATCCATTATATCAATGGCTACCGGAGGACGTCCCCCGAGCAATCAGCGTGTGGAACGTCCCCCGGTATAAAATGTATATACCCCTAACCCCTAAATGACTTTAGTAGCCGAAAAGGGTTTTAAAAAAATATGTATGCCTATATATCGATGGAAACTAAATATATGTTAATTTGGTGTGGCAAGCACAGAACACAACTTTCAATTACCGAAGGAAAGAGAAAGTTGCTGTGCGACCACTCACACCTGATTTTTATTGACCTTGCTAGAAAAATTTGTGACCGCCATTTCAATTTAGTGGAATTAAAGTCACTATTTTTTAATCTTTAATTCCTCTCGGTAAAATTCCTCCTCCCATATAAGTATATTAAATTAAAAATAATTAGGATCAATAAATCGTGTTCAATAAATAAATAGATAGGAGGACCCGAGAGCATAAAATAGATACGTAATAAATAGAATGCGTTTTCTCACTCAGTTCGACATGACAATCCCGGACCTCAATCTCCGTTCCATGTCACAGTCCATTTATTTATTTACTTATTTATTTATTATATTATGTCACATATGTCTTGTGAATTCTTTTCCCTCTCTTTCTGATTCTGATGCAATTTGAGAAATTCTTTTAACTGAATGAATTTATAAAAAAAAAAAAAATTCAGAGTGGAATTTTTGATGAAAATTTATAGAGAGCACAAAATGTCTTTTTTTCGCGCGGGGTGCTAATTTTGGGACTTTCCAGCGGCCACAATTTTGAAGCTATCGAACTCAAATTTTTTTTTAATTAAAGCTATTTAAAATATCTACAACTTATAGAAGCCCTTTTTTTTGATTTTCGAAAAAATAATTTTTTTTTTTAGATTAATCGCATTAAATAAAAGATATTTTTTAAAAATTCGCTCTATATCTTATAGATAATTAAATTAGTAATCATTGTGTTAAAAAATAATTAATTTTTTACCCTTAATTAATTAGCTGGAATCTTTCAAATGAAATGGAATAAATCCCTTGTATTCCTATGGGAAAAACTAACGCCATCTCTTGCCGCCTAGAGTAACTCGGTAGTCAATCGTCTTCTAACGGCTTTTCGAGACTCGCACCTTAAAAAAAATACATTTTAAAAATTATAATTAGATCTGTAGCAAAAATTTGATTCATATAAATTTTAATTTTCAAATAAACATTATAATTTGCGTATTATCCCCCTATTATTGTTTGTAGATATTCCTTGTGCTTGAATGTGTGATGATTTGCTTACGTTCGCTTGTACTGAAGATGATTCCATCACACTAGGATCGAAATATATTTTTTCTGAACCAATGTTCATATCAAAATTAATCTTCTCTTCAGCCATCTACAATCGATCTTTTAAATTTTATTAAAAAAAAAAAATTAACGAACGCATCGTTACCATCTTCACGACGATAAATTGTTCAAGTTGTTTAGATTGATACATGTAAGTCATACAAAATTATAACACAAATTTTCATATACCATTAAATGTATGTTTAATTGTATACGAGAATTGCAGTAAGTTATGTGCCTTGGCTGTATTTTTGTTAAATAGGCCCGAAACATCAGCACTGGCCAAGATTACAAGACAGTCTTTTGTTTCTGATGTTTCGGGCTCATTTAAAAAAAAAAATACAGCCACCAACTGCAATTCTCGTATATAATTAAACATACCTAGTACATCTAATGGTATATGCGAATTTGTGTTATAATTTTGTATGACCTACACGTATCAATATAAACAACATGAACAATTTATTGTCCTGAAGATGGGAGCGATGCATTCCCAAACGTCGACGATATTTAAGGGGGAACGGGACCGAAGGTGTTACGCATGTTTTTCCCGATAAGAGGGTGTTGTGTATCATAAAAAGTATGCCCGAAAAATCAAGTAATTCAAAAATTTGCCAAGAGATGTCAGCATGGTAGCTAATAGTATTTAATGCATTTGGTTGATTTTCATTGATCTTTTAACAATAAATACTTTATAAATGTTATATATTATGTATCTTTTATAAAAGCATAAAAATATATAAATATAGGCCAATATAGGGGAATCGTCTGTTAGACTAGCCTGCCATCTATTGCAAGAATGCTGAACTAATTTGACAGTTGAATTTTAAATAAATCATCTAAGCTTATTTTAAAAATTTCTTAATTAATATGCGATTAATAATAACAATAAATTCATTTTTAAATTTAAAAAAAAATTAAAGATTATTGGGACAGATTGTTTTTACTTTCTCTTACCTCTATATATATGTTAATATATATAGAGAGAGAAAGTATTGGTTTCATGTCAAAAATTCGATGTCGAGATTTTGATGGATCTTCACGTTTTGAGGTCCCCTGAATCCAAAAAAGTGGTTTTCGCGACATGGTCTGTCTGTCTGTGTGTCTGTCTGTGAACAAAATATCTCAAGAACGAAAAGAGCTAGGAGGTTGAAATTTTATATTTAAGTTAGGCACCCCCCTGGGACGTGACACGAAGCTTTTCAACAAAATTGGCCAAAAAGTACTAGTACTTTACTGATGCAATTTTTCAGTTTTTTTCGATTTTCTCAAAATTTGCTCCAACGATTTTTTTTTTTAAATTCAAAAATCAATTATTTTTTAGATTCCTTATAAAATGTATATTCTCATTTTGTCATTGAAATCTTCTGAAGACCACTTTACTCTTGTGCTTCATAGGAAAGATAGGAGAAATGGTTGCCATGGTAACAAAATATAAATATTTTCCCATACTTATAAATTTTACATCTTAAAATCCAATGTACCCTACTGTCGGAAACTAAATACATGTCGACACAAAAAATCTGGTGTGACTGGCGCACAGAACACAACTTTCGATTACCGAAGGTAAGAGAAAGTTGTGTGCTGTGCGCCAGTCACACCAGATTTTTTTGTATTTGCTTGATAACAAAAAAATTAATTACGATAATTTTTTAATAAGTCATTAAAAACATGTATAGCTCGATGTCCTAATAATCTCATGAATTTAATTCATTTAAAAAAAACCGCATTGAAAAATTCCTTATTTTTTTTTCCCCCCCCCTAATTTTTTTTGTGGCTGCCTACCTGTTCCTGTTAATTATCACTCATCCATTAATTTCTTCTTTTCGAACTACCTGACAATCTTTATATCAGTTTCGCTGTTTCTTTTTCATTATAATGTGAAGAAAATTTTTTTTTTTTTTTTCTAATACTCTAATTTCAAAATCGAATATTTTTTTTCTACTTTATTTGATTAACGCAAACATTACACAAACTTTTCTTTCTCTATTTAAACAAACAAATATTGCTTTCTTTGTTCATATCTGTGTGAGTGAATGTGTATGCTTTTCTATTTAGCAGTGTCATATAAATGCACTTTTTGAATATTTAGAATTCGTAATAATGCGTGGTTTTCTGTTATAGGGGTTTATGAGGGAGGTTATTTTATCAATCACTAAATGGTTATACTCACTTTTTCGGCCATTTTAATTTATATTTACACAGTGTTATACAAGACTAAGGGTTAATTTCAGGGGATCTAAGACATTAAAGGTAAAAAATCCTACTGACCATTTCAAAGAAGTAAAACTTTATTACTTAAATTAACAATTTTGACGGAATATTGTCATTGTCTGTATTTTCCGATTCCAAAAAATCTTTTCAAATGAGACTTTGTTTTCTAACAAAAGGAGTGCAAAAAAAAACTTACACTAGTTTTGCTTTCCAACATGATCTGGACCAAATCTTTTGAAACTTAGACTGAACGCTTACCGATTGAGCAAAAATGCTGCTTTTTGACGAATCGTGCTTAAAATGCTTTTAATATGGGTCAACACACACCGATTAAGCAAAACCAAAAAACACAATTGATCATGATTCGACATCATTGAGCAAAATGTTTTCTCATTGAGCGTTTTTGCTTAATCGGTATGCATTTGCATCGTGCAAAATGTTTTGTCATTGAGCAAGTTTAATTATTAATACCCTGTAGTGTATATATATACGTATATAGATTTGAACAATTTCGAGGGGCCCCTCTTCATTTATAAAATTTTGGAATATATCGCTCGCTCTTGGACAAAACATTTTGCACACTGATCAAGCAAAATGTTTTGTTCAAGAGCGTTTTTGTTCAATCGGTGTGCGTCCAACCTTAGGGGTTTTGCCGCCCCCCCCTTGGATAAAATCTCATAGCATTCTGATGAATGGAAGAGGATTTATTCTTAGAAAATTGTGTTTAAGATAATAAGCTTACTGCATTTTATTTTTGGGTTTGAAAATTTTAAATTATTTTTAATAAAAGAATTTGATTTTCGATTTAACTGTGGTTTATTTGTAAAAATTACAACGTTTCGGCCACTCTGTGGCCTTCTTCAGGTGCAAATCAGCTAAGATTATAAAGTTTGATATATCTGCTGGTACATTTGCTACAACTTTATAATCTTAGCTGAATTGTACCTGAAGAAGGCCACAGAATGAGAGGCCGAAACGTTGTAATTTTTACAATTAAACCACAGTTAAACCGAAAATCAAATTCTTTTACTAATGATAACACCTGTGAAAGCCTAAACTCCAAAATTAAATTATTTTTTTTTAATAACGATGAAAAGTGGGTGTAAACTTTAAAAGAAGACGAGGCAGCCAAAGAAATTAAATAAAAAAAAAAAAAAACTTTTATTTAATTATTAATTGATGCTGTTTCGATCGCTAACCGCGACCTTCATCAGGACGATTAAATGTTAAAATACTTGAGTATTATTTTTAATTACCATTGTCAATTATAGAATATAATTTAACACCTAATATATGTATAGCCGTGAGTGACCTGAAACCCCAAGCGAGCACGTCACTAACTGCGTTAATTTATTATCTTTGTAATGTATAATTGACAATGGTAATTAAAAATAATACTCAACAATTTTTTAATAAACGGAGCTCTTATTATAATCCTTTTCTATGACGAGAGGCAAAGCCAATCCAATTGAAATAAATTGTCGTATGATCCGGGATGCGAACCCGCGACCTTTGGTGCAAATGTCCGGCACATTAACCAAGGCCCGAGGGCACTTTGTTGTATCAAAATAAATTCCTCTAATCTCCAAATAACTCTGAAAGCCTTATAAATGGGATTAATTATAAAAAAAAATAAGTAGAGAGAGGAACGTGACCGCTGAGGACTAAGGCTATTTTATGGACCATCGCACGCCTAACCTTGTCTTGTCTCTCTCTCTCTCTCTGTTACGCAAATCTTTTTACTTTTATTAGAAATCCCCCCCCCCTCTTCCCCCTTCCTTCATTGATAAGGGTATCATTAAATTTCTTTCCTTCCAAATTTACCTGCTTATATAAAAATTTGTTTAATTATAATTCATAAAAGAAATTTGACTATCAAAGTGATTATTAATTATTTAAAATCCTCCCTAAGGCAAGACTTCTTTGATCTACGTAATAAAAATAGACACTCAAATTAGAAGATGACCTCTTGGAATTCGGAATGCGAATATTATTGATCAGGTTCTATTTAGAATGGGGGGGGGGGGAGCATCAAATCGAGAGAGTAGGTAAAATTAAAGAGTATATCTTTATGAATGAAATTTAATAATTCCTATTTAGTATAAAATTTCATTTGAGTAACTATTAAACCACTTTCTTAATAGGATATCAAATATCGTTATAAAATATCTACTCAAGTTATTAAACTAGTTTCTTTAGATATACTTTGTTGCAATTAATATTACTTGTTAGTTGTTTCATAGAGTCACTGGTTCATTTCCCGTCTTGTACGATAATATTTATTTAAAATAGAGGAGACTCTAACAAGGGGAGAGCATAACCTTCATAACACCGATATGAATGAAAATTTTTTTTATGTGTAGTACTTAATGAAAAACAAATTCTGTTAACGCAAGAGAGCGCAATACTCAACGGTTCGTCTAAAAAAAAAATGTTAAAGATTTTGCCAGCATGTCTTAAGCCGTTGCTAACAATAACAAATTAAAAAGCCATTGTGGCTAGATTAGTAGCGTTCATTCTTTGTAAACATGAAATCCCGAGTTCGAATCTCGCCCTGTACCTTTTTTTTTTTGTAATTTATATTGTTTGGATTTCTATAAGAATATTTTTTAATATTAATAAATAAATAAAAAGTTTTTTTTTAATTATTGGCTTTTAATTTTTAACATGTTCCATATAATTAAAGAAAATTCAAATGCTTTCTGTCAAAAATATATAATATAACGAAATATTTAATATTATACGAGAAATATGTTACTATTAAAAAATTGAACACATAAATTTACAATAATATTAATTATTTCGTTATATTATATATTTTTGACAGAAGGCATTTGAATTTTCTTTAATTATATGGAACATGTTAAAAATTAAAAGCCAATAATTAAAAAAAAACTTTTTATTTATTTATTAATATTAAAAAATATTCTTATAGCAATCCAAACAATATAAATTACACAAAAAAAAAAAAAAAGGTACAGGGCGAGATTCGAACTCGGGATTTCATGTTTACAAAGAATGAACGCTACTAATCTAGCCACAATGGCTTTTTAATTTGTTATTGTTAGTAACGTGCTGGCAAAATCTTTAACATTTTTTTTTTTAGACGAACCGTTGAGTAGTGCGCTCTCTCGCTTTAACAGAATATGTTTTTCATTAAGTACTTCACTTAAAAAAATTTTCGTTCAAATCGGTGTTATGAAGGCTATGCACTCCCCCTTGTTAGTTGTTTCATAGACTCACTGGTTTATTTCCCGTCTTGTACGGTAATATTTATTTAAAATAAAGGAGACTCTAAGTAAAAAAAAGGTTTACAGAATATTTGAATAGGTCTATCTAAAAAATTGCATTGTTTTAGATCAGGAGTGTGTGTCGTGTTCAGAGATGGGCAGGATCGCCATCTTTTTGGAATTAAACACCGATCCAGGATTTTTGGATCTGGATCGAAATCCTTTTTTTTTTGAGAGAATCTTGGATCTGAATCGAAATTTTTTTCGATTTTTGCTCTCTGGGTTCGGATCGTTAATCCTCTTCGAAGGATTAGCAATCCTGGATTTTTGGGATGCTTTTCAAAGGATTGCCAATCCTTTAAAAAATTTTACTATTTAATAAATACGTATATCCTTTTGATTTATCCAAACGCCTAATCCGTATCGGATTTTCAGATATCGGATCTGAATTTGCGGATCGGAATAGCGATCCTTTTTTTTAAATCAGATTAGATTAACGGATCGGATCGCTAATCCTTTTTAAAAGATTTTGTCAATCCTTGGCCGCGTTAGTTAAAAGGACTCGTTATCAAAGATCCCTTTAGATCTACTTTGGCTTGTTAAAAATTAGTAAACTTACATTAAAAAATATTTAAATTGTGGTATATTTGTAAATAATAATTGTATTAAATTCAAATATATGACAGGTAATCCAAAAATATAAGTAATTTATTTTTATTTACTCATATACGAAATTCGAGAAAGTAATGTAATTGTCGAAAAATTCGACATCGAGATTTTGATTATTCCCGGGGTTTTTAGAAATACTCAGGTAAAAAAAAAATTTGGAAACATGTCTGTCCTTGTCACGATTACTTAAAAACGGAACAGGATTCTGATCGTAGCCATCTATCGCCATCCCGTGAAGTTACCGACATCATTTCCCATCTCATTAGTTCATATTTCTAACTAATGAACTAATCCTGTGATTAGTTCCACTCGATTCCTTTTTCCAACCTCTTCTTTGCTATTGACGTCGTAATATAATATAATTTAGTTAAGGTGCGCGTCTTATGGGGTGCTAATTTTGGGACTTTCCAGCGGCCACAATTTTGAAGCTATCGACCTCAAATTTTTTTTTAAATTAAAGCTATTTAAAATATCTACAACTTATAGAAGCCATTTTTTTGATTTTCGAAAAAATGAATTTTTTTTTTTTAGATTAATCGCATTAAATAAAAAGATATTTTTTACAAATCCGCTCTATATCTTATAGATAATTAAATTAGTAATCATTGTGTTGAAAAATAATTAATTTTTTACACTTAATTAATTAGCTGGAATCTTTCAAATAAAATGTAATAAATCCCTTGTATTCCTATGGGAAAAACTAATGCCATCTCTTGCCGCCTAGAGTAACTCGGTAGTCAATCGTGTCCTAACGGTTTTTCGAGACGCGCACCTTAAATAGAATAGTTATCCTGGCTTTAATATTATTTTTAATTATCCATTCTAATAATAAAATAGATTCAAAAAACTATTTATTGAAAGCGCCATTGTTTTATTAATTATTTGAAAGGCAAGGTTGAAAATAATTTCGCTTATTATTTTTATTCCTTTTCAAGAATAGAATTCCAATCAATTAATCCGTTTATGCAATGGCACTAAATAATTGATATACTCGTACGTACAATTTCCAAAACCACATTTTAATTATCACATTACTATAATATCTAAATGAATATATCGGAATCAAAACATATTATTATTTCTCTCTCATTCTATTCATCGGATTTGAATGAATTTTTTTTTTTAGGCCTCAGGCTGCCGCAAACAAAATTCATTTCATTCCTATTTGTAGACTCGATAATAATATTAAATCCCTTTATACATATTTGATTGATTCATTTTAAAATAACTAACAACTAAATTGAATGTATGAAATATTTAATTTTACTTTTAATTATTATTAACCAAATGAATCGATTAGTTGGACTGATTAAAAATTGAGTTCGGTTTTCATTAACGAATTAAATTTGTTTGTTTGTTGTGGTTATATTATAAGATTGAAACTGGATAAAGATACTTGAGGAAGGGTGCGAAAGGGGGTTCGAAACGTTGTCGAAACAAATCAAATTATTTTCTATTTAGATTTGACTATAAGATTTCCCTGGTTATACGTATTTATAATAAATTCTTCTCTTATCCAGCAAGTTTATTATATTTTTTTTTAAATATTATTACCCAGCAGTAGCGTATCCAGGTGGGGGCGAAGGGGGTGCTCCCTCCCCTGCCCCAGGCGCATTCGGCTTTCCGGCTTTTTTTGAAATTTCATAATAAATTCATTTTATATCACAAATCAGGAGAACAATTAAAAAAAAAATCAAACGAGATTCGAATACTAAAAAAAAAGGTCGAACGAAAAACGGCGCCCCAGTTGAGCTTCGCCCCCTCCGCCCTCAAAGGCTAGTTACGCCGCTGTTATTTAAATAAACCCTTAATTGCCAAACATGTCTTGATAACGTAATAATTTTAGGGAGGGGAGGGTGACTGACGACTGAGTTAAAAAATAATGAAATTTCAAAATAAGTTATAAATTGTTCAGTAATTTTTCTTTTTTACCAATATTTTTAAATTTATTAAAATGAAAATCTTTAAATACCTCTCAATAACAAAAAAAAAAAAAAAAAAAAAAAAAATGGTCTTGCCCCACTTTCAAACTAAATGACTAAATTATTCGTTTTAAGGTTGTTCGGATAGTACATCGTAAGTCATAATAGAATCTAAATTTTTTTTAAAATAAAATTAAAAATTTGAATGCCAAAATTCCTTATTATAATTTAGTCGTGACCTATCATAGTTTATAATTGGATTAAGTTAATAATTTAATTACCAAAAATAATAAATGAATGACTTTCGACTTGAGCAGTATTTCACGTAATATAGAACTGGCAACATTGCATTCATCAACTATCTATTTTAAATCTTAAACGCCTTAAATTTTATTTTATTTAATATATTACAATGTTTAATGCAAATCAGTTTAAACACAATGGACGATTTGCGAGAAAAAATATTGTAAAATTGAAAAAAAAAATGTATCTGACATAGAGAAAAGACACTAATGTTATGCGACGTTGCCAGGCTGGTCTGACTCTCGAGAATTCATTATTTTTAAATATTAGCGACTGTCATTTTGGAGAACTTTTTGACTTTCTTGTTAAAATATCTTTAAAAGCGGTCGGCAGAAACTTTTGGTTTTATTTTTAACATATTCCTCGGAAGTGAATTAATAAAATGTAAGTTTTTTTGTTTTTCTACCTAGTGCAGAGGTGGCTATATAATTCGATATGTGTGAATTTCGTCGTTATTCCTCATAGGCTACATGTTAAATTTCAATTTTTTAAAAATTAATTACACGTTAACCCTGTGTCAGATCTGCTTCAAAATTTCATTTTATACGTATTTGATAGTGATTAATAACATATTAAAAAATTAGCTTTTAATATGTTAAAGTGCCTTAATGTCCGAACAACCTTAAATTGTTAAATAAATTTTTTTATGTCCAATTGGTGTTTTTTTAGTGATGTTTGTTCATATAACCAAAAGAAGTTTGTATTTAATAATGAAATTTCATTCAAATCCAATCAGGGGCGTATATAGAAATTTTTTCTAAAAAAAATTTCCTGCAGGAAAAATTTTTTGATTAAACTAAATTTTTTTTTCCTGCAGGGCGGCAAAATTTTCTCCCCTACCATGAAATTTTTTCCGACCTTCAAAAAAAAATTTTTTTTGCGAAACTAATTTTTTTCCCCTCGCATGTATTATTTTACCTTTTTTTAGAGACACGAAATTTTTTCCACTCTGCTAAAATTTTTTTTTAAGAAACTAAATTGTCCTCTGAGCTCTCACCCTGTCGTGAAATCATTTTACCTTTTTTTTTTACGAAGACGGAATTTTTTTCGGGGTGGAGGTGGGGGGGGGGGGCCTCCTTGGCCTCTCTGTCCACTGTAAACCCGTATTAATGTATATAGATTTGGGAAATTTCGGGGGGTGGGGGGCCGTGAATTCCATAAATAAAATGAGATAAATATTATGCTTTTCGGACTTCTCTGGTTCCGGTGCAAAAAAAAATTGATGTTTAAAATAATTTTCTTATGGAAGAAATTAAAAATAAAATCGAATATCTGACATCATAGAAGGAGATAATTTCACTTAAATATTTTAATGAATTTTTGTCAGGGATTAAAGAGAAATTTATTTTTTTTTTTTTTGTAATTTTTTAAGAGAAATTTTTTTGTTTATTTACTTCCTCTTTTAATTAGGAACCGACCGAATATTCGGTTTCGGTTACGGTTTTCGGCCAGTTTCGGCCAAAAATCCTGGTTTCGGCCGTAGTTTCGGTTTCGGCCAAAAAGTAGCCGAACCTTTCGGCCGGCCGAAACCTGAGTCTGAAAAGATGGGATGAGACTTGCATGCAAAAAAAAGGTCAAATTATTTGCAAAAGCGGAAAAGGTGCGGAAAAAATTTTTTAGTCTCCCTAAAAAAAAGGTAAAATGATTTTCACGGGAGAGGAAAAAATTTTCCGCAGCTCGAAAAAATTTCAAAAAAAAAAAAAGTAAAATAATAATAATTTTTTATAGGAAATACAAGTTTCGGTTTCGGTTACGGTTTCGGCCGAAACTAAGATTGAGCCGAATATTCGGTTTCGGTTTCGGCTGAAAATCTTGTTTCGGTCGGACCCTAGTTTTTATATTATGATACAAACTTGGTTTAGTATTTATTTCTGTACACATTTTCCGGGCAGACTAAAAAAAAAGGCACCTGCGTCTTTCTACCCATTCAGAGAAGTGCAATTGCAATTTTCCCTTAAACTGCACTCTCTTTACATATGACATCATCTTGAATCTATTAATAGATAGCACTTAATCGCTAAACGTTTTATTTCTTAAAATATAACTTCTCGAGTTAACCTTGAATATTAAATATTTTGATATCAATTAATTTAAAATAATTTAATATGATATCTCCTTCGATAGCTCAGTTGGTAGAGCGGTGGACTGTAGAGGTTAACATTATAGAAATCCATAGGTCGCTGGTTCAAATCCGGCTCGAAGGAATTTTTTTTTTTTATATTTAAAAAACAAAGATTATTTTTTCTAGTCATTTAAAATGAATTGAGTTCAAGTTCTTTGTTCATGTATTGGTATGTGGATATCTATATATATTGCCAATATTAATAATAATAATAATCCCATCGGTGTAAGCTTAGCAATTAGCTAACTATCCATAACACAATCAGGCGGAGAGATTTAGCCCAGGGATATAGGGCAGAAGTTAATTTGCTTAAAAAAAAAAATAAAATAGATGATAATAATAATAATAAATTATTATAAAAAAAAGTGAAATCAAAATCATGAAAGTATTAATATTATAAAAATAAATACATCATTTGAATAAATGATAAACAAATTCTATTACAAAATACGTAAATAATAAAAGAGCATTTTCTCTCTAAATTTATTTAAGGTTCAGGAAATCCCTAATGAGCAACGCAGCTAGTCGTTTTTTCAATTTTATTAAAATGCAAAGTGCCAGGGCCAACGTTTCGGTCGCATATAGGACCATCATCAGGGCCAAGCCATTGTCAATTTATTATTCCTCATGGTCATATTGGCCAAAGAAATTATTAATAATGTAATAAATCCAATGACCAAATGATTAGATACAGTGTGATATTATGGATTAATAATTAATAATAATTTGGTCATTGAATTTATTGCATTATTAATAATTTCTTTGGCCAATATGACCATGAGGAATAATAAATTGACAATGGCTTGGCCCTGATGATGGTCCTATATGCGACCGAAACGTTGGCCCTGGCACTTTGCATTTTAATAAAATTGAAAAAACGACTAGCTGCGTTGCTCATTTGAGATTTCCTGAACCTTAAATAAATCATATTATCAGCTATACACCTCAATTAAATATAATTCTCTAAATTTCATTAATGTAGTAAACCGAAAGTGTAAATTTAGTTTGGGAAATTTTAAATTATTTTGAAAGAAATATTCTTTTAAATCCATATTTTGCTTTTTTTACTTTCTTTTACCTATATATGTAATAATATTTATAGAGAGAAAGTATTTTTTTTAGTACAGTGGAAGCCGCAAGTGCTTCACAGCCTTTTGAGCTTAGGCAACCAAAATGCTTTGCCGAAGGAACACAAGAGAGGCATCGTTCACACTCACACTCACACACACATTCATACAGTCTTTTCGTCAACTCAGGCCATATAAGACTTTTACGATAACCGTTGTATTAATAATTATACGCTCAGGGGCCCACATCTTGTGGGTACGTGGATGGCGACCACGAGCTGCCCTAGCTGGGACTGACAGTACTTCTGTTCTTTGCATGTCAGTCTCTTCCCTTCTATATTTTCAACACGTGTCAGACCATACGATGAGCCGGCCTGTTCTATTCTATTTCTTCCCGGTCGCAAAAACCCATAAACCGCCGACCCCGCACCGCGGGATTAAGGCGAAGAAAGAAGAAGAAGAAGTTGTATTAATAATTTTATATATATTGGTGGCCCAGGCGTTCTTATTTAAGCCATTTGGTATCCAAATGACTTTTGGTATACGAGGTTAGCACGCTAACCTCTACACCAAGCCCGAGGGCCAACTCTACATATCGTACCTTAGTCATTAAATAGAGAAAAATATTATTCATTCTCTTTGAATTTTTTTTTTTTTTTTTCCCTTTACCTATAAACAGCTATGATATTATATACTGTATAGAGGAAGTATTGTATTAACATCAAAAATTCGATGTCGACATTTCGATGGAAATACACCTTTTGAAGTTTCCTGAGTCCAAAAATAGTCTGTCTCTGGTAAAAATATTTCAAGAACGAAAAGAGCTTGAAATTTTAGTAAAGTACCCCCCTGATTCATAAATCGATTATTTTTTAGATCCTCTTTAAAATGTATATTCTCATTTTGCCCACAAAATTGTTAGAAGCACATTGTACTTCTTAAGAGAAAAATGGTTGCCATACTAACAAAATATAAATATTTTTTTATTTAAGTCTTTTCGGCATCTGACTCGTTCTCTATTTATTTCAATTGATTGGTATCCTATTCAATTGAAATAAATTTACAGGATTCGAACCCTCGACCTCTGGCACTAACTCAACCTCAGAATCATAGGTCAAGGTCGTGTTTTTACTCTCCTTTACCTAACTATGTACCGTCACAAAAAATGTGGTGTGACAAGCACACAACACAACTTTAAATTATCGAAGATTTTTCTGTATTATATTTTACCCTTCAGTTTATTTGATTTTTTCTGACCGTATCGGTTCTATTTTCTACTCTATTATTTGAATATTTTTATTTGATTTCTTTTCAACCATAAATTTTGGTCAACAATCACTTGACTTCTCGTTCCCAATCATTATTTTTTATCAAAACAAATTGGGTGTGTTTGTTATTTACATCACACAAGGATATACTACTTATTCAAGGGTTAAAAAAAAGAAAAATGCACATTTTAAAGAGAAGAGAAACAAACATGAGTCACGAATTTTTTTTTTATTCACAAATTGGATAAGAAAAGATCATTCAAAGATTAAACATTCAGTGACTTTAAACAAAATTCAAAAAATAATTATAGAGAAGCTGATGAAGTAAGATTTGTACAAAATATTGGTCAAAAAAATTTTAATACGATTTTGGTAAAAATTTCTAAAACAAAATGATGTAACCATTTTGTTGTTTTGATCTAGGCTTATTACCAATTCATTAGTATTTCTTTTTGAAAGGAAGAATACCACATCTCTAATAAGGGGGAAAATCCCCCATGACCGTGAGACCAGAGGTGTAGACAAATGTCAATATTGATAAACTTAAGGCGGAACGGGAGGATCCGTGGTTCAACTCCCGGCGGCACACCCTTATTTTTTCGGGTATATGAATTAATAATTATATAAATTTCCGTTTCGCGGTTCACCTACGCGATATATATAATAAATCTTAAATATTATATATAATTTCTTATTTATAAATTAACGAATGCCACTTCTTTGGCAACTCTTGAGTACTAGCCTAGTACCAAGGGTGGATACAAGGGGGGGGGTAAAGGGGGTCATTACCCCCCCCCCTGAGATTTGAAAAAAATACTTTTTTCGAAAGAAAAAATGTATTTTTAATGTAAAATTTTAAAAATTATTACTTAAAAATTTGATTTATATTTATATTCTGGCAAACAAGTACAGAATGCGCCTTTAAATTACCGAAATTAAGAAAAAATAGTGTGCAGTGCGACGAGTCACACCAGATTACCCCCCCCCCGAGAAACACCTCTTTATCCGCCACTGCCTAGTACTTTATTGATGTACTTTTTTAGTTTTTTTTTCACTTTTCTCTTAATTCGCTTTAACGATTTCTTTCAAATTTTAAATATTTTCTATTTGCGGGTTATAAAACAAAGTATGATAGATCTCGTCTTTGGGAAACCTCGAGTACTAGTACTTTACTGATGTACTTTTTTAGTTTTTCCATTTTTCTTAAAAAAAAAAATCTGGTGTGACTGGCGCACAGCACACAACTTTCTCTTACCTTCGGTAATCGAAAGTTGTGTACTGTGCTTGTCACACCAGATTTTTCGTGTCGAAATATATTTAGTTCCCGATAGTACGGTCCATTTGAATTCAGATAAAAATTTATAAGTATGGGAAAATATTTATATTTTGTTATCATGGCAACCATTTCTCCTATCTTTCCTATGAAACACAAGAGTAAAGTGGTGTTCAGAAGATTTCAATCGCAAAATGAGAATATACATTTGAAAGAGCATCTAAAAAATAATTGATTTTTGAATTTTAAAAAAAATCGTTGGAGCAAATTTTGAGAAAATCGAAAAAAACTGAAAAAGTACATCAGTAAAGTACTAGTACTCTTTGGCCGATTTTGATTAAAAGCTTATTTTTTCGGTCCCGGGGGGTGTTTTACTTAAATATAAAATTTCAACCTCATAGCTCAATTCCTTCATGCTTTAAATTGAACACACACCCACACACACACCCACACACCCACACACAGACAGACCATGTCGCGAAAACCACTTTTTTGGATTCAGGGGACCTCAAAACGTGAAGATCCATCAAAATCTCGACATCGAATTTTTGACATGAATCCAATACTTTCTCTCTATATATATATTACATATATACATAGGTAAGAGAAAGTAAAAAAAAAAAAAAAAAATATCTTCCAGCTCAGTCAACCCGGAATTTTCAATTAAGCTTACAAGAGAGAAATCATTTTTTATAGATAAAATAAAATCTTTTTTTTTTATATATTTAAAAATTTTACTATTTTTATTTATTTATTAAAATATTAAAAATGTGTTACGTATTCAATTTATTTTATTTAAAAAAAAAAATTATCTTTTTTTATATTATTTTCATTATTGAAATTAAAAATAGATCCAACAATCAAATTCATCAGTCAATAACACATACACTTGCACTTCGGGAGAGTTCGGCTTTGTTCGGTTTGAGACGAAGACGACGACGACTGCGGCGGCGGCGGCAGCGCTGTCGTCGCCGCCTCAGTAAGCCTGGAGCTTGTGATTCAGTTACATCTAATTATTCTTATCTCATCAAATAATGTTTCCTTCCTCAACAATCCACGACACCGACACATCACCTGATTATATTCATCGAGTTCCATGCCTGCTCCTTTCTTTTCATCCTCGATATCACCAGGTAAACCCACGTTTTGATTAATTAAATAGAAATAACAAAGAGGGATTGTTGGTTGATCCAAGCGGCGTTTTCCCTCGCTTGGCTTGGGACAGTCCGAGACAAAAAGAAGTGAACTCTTCTTTAATTTTTTTTTATCTAATCTAATTTTTTATGAAATATAGAATAAATATAGAATCAATCCTTCTATTGATTCTTTTTTTTTTCTTAATTTATATAAAACAAAATTAATATAAAATGGAAAGATTTTATTATATTTTATATTGCACCTGTATACTCGTTACTAATTGGTCGATACTTTTCTTCTGATACAAGTATCGATACTTTTTTCGATACTACATCCCCACTTGTCTTTAAAAAACTTCGAGTACTAGAACTTTACTGTACTTTTTTTTTTTTTTTTTTTCAATTTTCTCAAAAAAAAAAAAAAAAAAAAAAAAAAACGAGCTCCAGCTCGGTTAACGCGGAACTAATATTGTAATAATAGAAACACAAAAATTTATTAATACAAACCATTATTTATTATTATTTTTATAAAACTTTAGGAATAATTTAGAAAATTGCTCGTAGTTGCTAATGGGCATACATTTTTTTTCCTTTTGTTTTGTTGTATTTGTTATTGTATTTAAATTTGTATTGTGTTTGTTGGACTGGTGCCTCTAAGCGGGTCGTAATAAATTTATTTATTTATTTAATCGCGTCTCCTCTAAGACTAGTCCGCGGCTCCCTAGGGAGGCACGCCTCACAGTTTGGAAAACGCTGCTATAGCAATTTACTAAATATCAATAATAAATTAATTAATAAATAAGAAATTATATATAATATTTAAGATATTATATATATCGCGTATATGAGCCGCGAAATTTATACAATTAAATATTTATTAATTCATATATCCGAAAAAAATAAGGGTGTGCCGCCGGGAGTCGAACCACGGATCCTCCGATTGGTACTCAGAGTGCCTAACCACTAGACCACAGCACGACATTCGGATATATGAAGTTCACTTATGAACTCACTTGGAAAGCAAATTTAGTCATCAGGAGAAATGGACCCATGAACGGTGCCACAAATTTATCCCTCGACCAGGTGCAATCCAGATGGAATAATTGAGGAGACCTCAAATTTAATTAATTAATAAATATTTATTTTTTCGGATATATGAATTAATAAATATTTAATTGTATAAATTTCGCGGCTCATATACGCGATATATATAATATCTTAAATATTATATATAATTTCTTATTTATTAATTAATTAAATTTGAGGTCTCCTCAATTATTCCATCTGGATTGCACCTGGTCGAGGGATAAATTTGTGGCACCGTTCATGGGTCCATTTCTCCTGATGACTAAATTTGCTTTCCAAGTGAGTTCATAAGTGAACTTCATATATCCGAATGTCGTGCTGTGGTCTAGTGGTTAGGGCACTCTGAGTACCAATCGGAGGATCCGTGGTTCGACTCCCGGCGGCACACCCTTATTTTTTTCGGATATATGAATTAATAAATATTTAATTGATAAATTATTAACTTAGTATGAAATTAGAAAATTCACAAAAATGAAATAAACCGGATTATTATCCTTGGGGTGTGTGTATAAAATTTCCTGATTCATTATTGTCATGGACAGTACAAAATTCGATAAAATTCTTGTACTTGTCCTTTGACTCCAAACATAGATATCGAAGTAATTTGTTTAAATTTCAATTAATTCATATGTGCCGAGTCGGTCTGGATTCCAACCTACTCTATTGGGATGGTTTTTTTTTTTATAAATAAAAAACACTCGCACTTTTTTCTCATTCACACAGTCTTTTCGGCAACTTAAGCCATTTAAGTCTTTGACGATAACCGTTTTATTAATAATATATATATTGAAGGTCCAGGCATTTCTATTTAAGTCATTTGGTATCCAAATGCCTTAAATAAAATCATCGGAGTGCCTGGGATTCGAACCCGCGACGTTCGGTATAGAATGTAGGCACGCTACCAACTACTCCAAGCCCTGTGGGCTTGGGATGGTTTTAAAATTCTTATTTTTAGGATGAATAAATTTCAACCTTTATTTTTTATCAGATCCTACTAGAGGAGGTATTTGACTGATTGTTATTTTGATCTGCTTTGGTTTTTATAGCTTCTCTATTAACTTGACTTTCTTTTAAAAAATTCGTCAAATTGGTAGTCTGTCTCCCAGACAAGTACTGATTAAAAAAAGGTCGTGAAATTTTTGTTGTTAGGCCATATTTCACAAACTGGGTATATTAAAATTTTTTTCTTCTTGATCCAAAAGTATCTTCGAACAAACACTTTTGTACAGTCTTTGGTTGCTAAAATATATATTTTTTTTTTTTAACTTAATTAAGGTTGTTCGGATAGTACATCGTAAGTCATAATAGAATCTAAATTTTTTTTTAAATAAAATTAAAAATTTGAATGCCAAAATTCCTTATTATAATTTAGTCGTGACCTATCATACTTTATAATTGGATTAAGTTAATAATTTAATTACCAAAAATAATAAATGAATGACTTTTGACTCGAGCAGTATTTCACGTAATATAGAACTGGCAACATTGCATTCATCAACTATCTATTTTAAATCTTAAACGCCTTAAATTTTATTTTATTTAATATATTACAATGTTTAATGCAAATCAGTTTAAACACAATGGACGATTTGCGAGAAAAAATATTGTAAAATTGAAAAAAAAATGTATCTGACATAGAGAAAAGACACTAATGTTATGCGACGTTGCCAGGCTGGTCTGACTCTCGAGAATTCATTATTTTTAAATATTAGCGACTGTCATTTTGGAGAATTTTTTTGACTTTCTTGTTAAAATATCTTTAAAAGCGGTCGGCAGAAACTTTTGGTTTTATTTTTAACGTATTCCTCGGAAGTGAATTAATAAAATGTAAGGTTTTTTGTTTTTGTATCATTTGCACAGATGCCTATATAATTCGATATGTGTGCGTTTCGTCGTTATTCCCCATAGGCTACATGTTAAATTTCAATTTTTTAAAAATTAATTACACGATAACCCTGTGTCAGATCTGCTTCAAAATTTTATTTTATACGTATTTGATAGTGATTAATAACATATTAAAAAATTAGCTTTTAATCTACCAAAGTGCTTTAATGTCCGAACAACCTTAAATGGCCGTCGGAAAAACCATTTGGCCAATGGCAAAGTGCAAAAATATTACTTCTTATTCTTTATCAAATTTTAATAAAATTTAAAATTTAACATACTATTGGTATAAATAATTCAAAAAGGAAAAAAAAAAAAACTCATGCATACGTTAACTTTTCTAAGTTCTAAGTTTCTTTTTATTTAAAGCAACTTCTTGCTTTTAAAAGAATTTTTTCTAACTTGAAATCTTCATACCTTTGATTACGTAAAGCGGATCGATTATTTCTCTCGAGTATATTTTCACCGAATATTTGAATTTCAAGATCGTTTATGAAAATTAGAACTTGAGCGTTCACGTCTAGATTTATATCTTAATCCATGGATTTTAGGATATTAGGGGTTTAATTTAAACGTGTAGACAAAACTTTGTTTAATTATTCTAGGTAATCATAAAGAGTCGATGAAAAACGAAAACTTTATCCTTCTTCAAAAGAAAGGAGATTTTATTGTGCTTAATCAAAAAATCTGGTGTGACTGTCGCACAGCACACAACTTTCTCTTACCTTCGGTAATCGAAAGTTGTGTTCTGTGCTTGTCACACCAGATTTTTTGTGTCGACATATATTTAGTTTCCGCCAATATATTAGAATTTAAGATGTCAAATTTATAAACATGGGAAAATATTTATATTTTGTTACCATGGCAACCATTTCTCCTATCTTTCCTATGAAGCACAAGAGTAAAGTGTGCTTCAAAAAATTTTGAGGGCAAAACGAGAATATACATTTGAAAGAGCATCTAAAAAATAATTGATTTTTGAATTTTAATCAAAATCGTTGGTCTTCAGGACCATGAGGTGTCGAGAAAATAATTAGCCCTCAATTTTGTCATAAATAATGTGGATAGTTTCGCTACAAAACATGTGATAAAAGGCAATGGTGCCGAACGAAGAATGATTTATTTTATGACAAAATATAGGGCTAATTATTTTCTCGACACCGCATGGTCCTGAAGAAGGAGCCGTTTGAGCCCCGAAACGTTGACCTATAGCGGAGGGATTTAATCCGAATATCAGCTCTGGATTTATTTATTCACCCTTCTCAATTTTCTTTATATATTTATTCAAATTGCACAGTTCACGTTTCGGTTTCTTGTTTTAACCATCTTCAGAGCTGACAAAAAGTCTTTATGAATGTTTCATAATGGATTTTATACATTTATCTGAACTAACTTTTTCTTCTTTCTTCGATTTTATTTATTGACTGCATCATTGATATTCCAATTCTGTAACATCCACAACTTGTTATTCAATATTATAAACACCAGGGGTAAAGCTCCGCCTTCGGCGTCCAGGGTTCACATCCCGTCCCTGATGCCTAAAATGACTTAAATTTTTTTTTTTTTTTTATCTGTGTGTCAGCACCTAACTTTCGATTTACGAAGTTTAGAGAAATTCGTGCGACCAATCACACCAGATTTTTTTTTTCGAATGTAATTCTCCCATCAACACGGACTTCCCCAATAATAAAATTCAAATATCATGACCCTAACGAAATAGTATTTTTTTTTTTTTATTAAAAAAAAAACATGTCAAATTTCCTAATTGGTATTGGCAATTACTTTTCAAACTCCCTGGGAAAAGTTTTCTCAGTAAAGGGGATAAAATATTTCGCGCCTCTTAGATACTTTTACATAGAGAGAGAGAGAGACTGGTTTTTCGGAGGCCTCGTTTTTTAGACGTCTCTTTGAAAGTGAAACTTCACTATCATGACCATCGACTATCATCTTGATGGCGTTGATGATGATGATGTGACAAAATAGGTCCAGAGCATGGATGATGCAATAACACAGCATACTCAGATCTGTTTTTTTTTTTTTATTTTAAATAGAACACTTGTGATAGTTTAACGAGACCCTCTCTCTTGATAGATTTATTATATTTTTAGAATCTTTAATTTATGCTTCTTCCCTCTGCCCGCATGCCAGTCTTAGACAGTGGCGGATTCAGAGGTGTTTCTCGGGGAGGGGGGATCTGGTGTGACTGGCCGCACAGCACACATTTTTTTTCTTAATTTCGACAATTTAAAGGCGCATTTTGTACTTTTTTTTTGCCAGAATATAAATATAAATCAAATTTTTAAGTATTAATTTTTAAAATTTTACATTATTTTTTTTTAAATCTCAGGGGGGTAATTACCCCCCCCCCCTGTATCCGCCCTTGGTCTTAGTGGGCACCCCTGAAAGAAAAGTCTTTATTTAAAAAAAAAATTTCGTTCAATAAATATTTATAATACATGATGTAACAAGATCAATAAATTTTAATTCAATAATTGGATATAGGACACTTTGCAGACAAGGAATTAAATAAAAACTTTTATTTAATTGTTAATCGTTGATTGACGTTTCGGTCGCAAATAACGATCTTCCTCACGATGATTAATTGTTAGAATCCTGAGTAACGTCCAGGGGCGTATATAAGGGCGGGGCCGAGGGGGCCCGAGGCCCCCCCCCCCCGAAATTTCCCAAAGACATATACATATATAGGGATATGTAGACATCAGCGCTACAAAATTTTCCGCAGGGTGGAAAACTTTGGTTCCGCAAAAGAAAAAATGTTTCGCAAAAAATTTCGTGTGAAAAAAAAATGTATTTTCTCAAAAGAAAAATTTCCGCAGAAAAATCTTTGAATTCAGCCCCCCCCCCCCCCGAAAAAAATTTCTATATACGCCCCTGGGAACGTCAATGATTAAATAAGAAATTTTATTTAATTCCTTGTCTGCAAAGTCTCCTATATCCAATTCCAAGTCGACAGCCACTTCTTATCGTTAATTCACTAAAATAAATTAATTAGTCGCCAAAGCCACCAAGGGCGGGAGGCGCCGCTAGTATATTATTACTATTCCTGGGAGATGGGTAACCAAATTGGCCATCACATTAAGGTGCGGGGATCTCGAAAAACCGTTAGAAGACGATTCAGTACTGAGTTACTCTAAGCGGCAAGAGATGGCGTTAGTTTTTCCCATAGGGAAACAAGGAATTTATTCCATTTCATTTGAAATTCCAGCTAATTAATTAAGGGTAAAAAATTAATTATTTTTTAACACAATGATCTATATATAGGCCTAATAATAGCGGTGTGTCCGTCCGTCTGTCACGCTCTGTTTGACCAACTTCCCGTTGGAATTTTGAAACGAAATTTTGCAGTCTTATAGAGGACGTTATGGAGAGTCCCGGAAAAATACTCGGGTCCCGAAATTCCTATAAATTTTTGAGTTATTAATTCCTAAAGTTACGATTTCTCCCATAGGAAATGTATAGAGAAATATTTAAGTATTCTTTGCAGTTGTGTATTCTTTGAATGTAAACAAATCCTCAAGCAGGCACTGGATTGGAATACGTAGTAATAATCATAATAATTTTCTTTTCATAATTTAGAAAAGGCTAGGGTCCGCCGCAGGCGGCGGCGCGGCTAGTTACTAATTATCTGGCGGTTAGGCAACCCAAATGACCAACACACTAATAAATTTTTCGTTTAATTTCTCCATAACTCCTTTATACAAGACTATTTATTATTTTTTTAGCTAGATAAAATAAAATATAAAGCAACTCTGGAATAATTAATCGCAAAATTCAATAGTCATTTAATTATTTAGGCTGCCTATCTTCCAGTCCAATGTTTGTTTACTTGTTGGTGGGTCATATCTACCCCCAACCTTAATCTACTTAAATAAAACGCTTTGTTTTAATATAAGCCGTATTATATATAAAATGAATTTCTCTTTTATTACATAGAAATAACATAAAAGTTAAATAATTTTATTATCTAAAAATTAATAGTTTTTTTTTTTTTATCTAAATATTAAATAATTTAATTATGCAAATGATCTCTCTCTTTTAAGGCCATCTATAATCTCGAGTCATTGCTTTTCAAGGTCAAGGACATTCACAAAATAAGCAAATCAGATTTTTTTTTTAATTTGTTCTAATTTCATCTACTTTCTTTTTCCTTATTTTTTTTTTATTTTTTTTATTGAATTTTTTATAAAGTCATCTTTTTAATATAAATAAGAAATGTTATAAAGGAATTTTTTTGCATTTTATTTATTTATATTCATGAACCAAGGGCGGATCCAGAGGTGTTTCTCGGGGGGGGGGGGTAATCTGGTGTGACTCGTCGCACAGCACACTATTTTTTTTTAATTTCGGTAATTTAAAAGCACATTCTGTACTTGTTTGCCAGAATATAAATACACATCATATTTTTAAGTATTAATTTTAAAAATTTTACATTAAAAATAAATTTTTTTGCGAAAAAAAAGGTATTTTTTTCGAATCTCGGGGGGGGGGGGTAATTACCCCCTTTACCCCCCCCCCCCCCTTGTATCCGCCCTTGTCATGAACATATCATGGCCAAAAGAATAAGATTTTTTTTATTTTCTTTTTATTAAAGTATTTTACACATACACTTAACTTGAGAGGATATAAATTTATTGATCCACCCTTTCATACTTAAAATAACTAGTGTGTGCTTTGAGTACAGGATTTTCTTTCATCTTCGTGGTGTTCTGTGCTTATCACACCAGGTTTATTGTATTCCGGCAGTACGATATATTAGAATTCAAGATGTGAAAATATTATTTTTTGTTACCATGGCATTATTTATCTTATCTTTCCTATTAAGTACAAGAGTAAAGTGTGATTCAAACAATTTTGAGGACAAAATGAGAAGATATATTTTAAAGAGGAACTAAAAAATAATTGATTTATGAATTTTAATTAAAATCGTTAAAACGAATTTCGAGAAAATAAAAAAAACTCAGTTTCGGCCAAAAATCCTGGTTTCGGCCGTAGTTTCGGTTTCGGCCAAAAAGTAGCCGAAACCTGAGTCTGAAAAGTTGGAATGAGACTCGCATGCAAAAAAAAAAGGTCAAATGATTTGCAAAAGGTGCGGAAAAAATTTTCCGCAGGGCGGAAAAAATTTCAAAAAAAAAAAAAAAAGGTAAAATAATAATAATTTTTTATAGGAAATACAAGTTTCGGTTTCGGCCGAAACTAAGATTGAGGCCGAATATCCGGTTTCGGTTGAAAATCTTGTTTCAGTCGGACCCTAGTATTTAGATTAAGTATAAAATTTGATTATCGAGAGTTTATTCATTTTTGAATAATTCCCTTTACCCATATTTGTTGAAATTTCACTTAAAATGTATTGTGGAAAAATCTTAAATTTCAAGATCAGTTGCAGTTAAAATATCACAATATTTATCAAAATTCCCCAAATCAAAATGCTTTTCTTAAAATTACCAATGAATTTCAAGTGAAATATCAAAAAATGTGGAACTCAAAAACGAAACAAATCTCGATACTCCCATTTGATACTTAATCCAAGTACATACTTCGCAAGTCGTTTACGGAATTTCAATAAAATCTGCCAAAGAGTACTAGTACTTTACTGATGTATTTTTTCAGTTTGTTTTTCGACTTTCTCAAATTCGCTCTTACTATTTTGACTAAAATTCATAAATCAATTATTTTTTAGATGCTCTTTAAAATGTATATTCTCATCTTGCCTTCAAAATTGTTTGAAGCACTTTATTCTTGTAGAATTATAAATTTTGCATTTTAAATTGCCGGAGACTAAATATCTACCGACACAAAGATGGCACAGAACACAACTTGCAATTACCGAAAGTAAGAGAAACTTATATAGGGGAGACCGGGGCAGGTTGGCCCACGGGGCAGGTCGGCCCAGTCGCGATATTTCGCGGAATAATTGGACGATTGTGATACGGATCAGAATGAAGGTTAATAGCACTGCCACACACCTTCCGCCAAAACAACTATAGCGATCGGAGTAAATTCGCATGAGCTAGGATCATTTATTCGTTTTTTGCACCTTGGAGTAAATTTTCATTAGTTGAATAAAATTGTTTTATCTACTTTTTGGTTACTTCGAGGATAAAAAGTGAGCACTATGTTTAAAGGTTAGAGTATAAGGATTATTTCTCCATGGCATATTAATTAAAAAACATCAACGGGATTTGTGCGGGATAAAAATTGTTTCAAATATGACGATGGGGCAGGTTGGCCCAAAAATGACGGGGCAGGTTGGCCCACTCGATTTTTTGCCATTGTATGTATGAAATCGTTAAATCCTGTTTTATCTTTTCAATTTTAGTGGCAATAAATGATGTAAAAGTAACAAAATAAAAATTATTATAAATATCGATGTTATACTGGCCGTCATTGAGAGTTTATTGGAGGAAATTTTGCATCATAAATGAGCACGTCTGTTTGTTTTTGGGAAATTGATATCAGATATATGAATATGTTCTTATTGTTTTCTAAAACGTTCTAGTTCTTTGAATATCTGTGGTTCGGGAAGATATGAAGTGTTTCCGCTTTTTTTTTTTTTTTAAACATTCACACTTTTTTCCCATTCACACAAGTCTTTTCGGTAACTCCGGCTATATAAGACTTTTACGATAACCGTTGTATTAATAATTATATATTTTGGGGGTCCAGGCATTCTTATTTAAGCCATTTGGTATCCAAATGGTTAGCACGATAACCTCTACACTAAGCCCCGAGGGCTAAGAGATTTTTCGAAAGAGCACAAATTGAGCGTTGGGAGAGAAAAGTTGGGACCCTTGTTGGGATACTCTTTTTGCCAACTTGCCAAGCTCAAGTAAGGTGTCTGCAATGCTCTTCATAGCATTCTGACTCTCATCTCCAACCTCTGGACCACGGTTATAACAGTGATTCGTAAATACAAAAGAAAAACTGAAAAAGGAAAAGTTCTTGAAGTCACGATATACTTTTTTTACTTTCTCTTACCTATGTATATATGTAATATATATATAGAGAGAAAGTATTGGATTCATGTCAAAAATTCGATGTCCGAGATTTTGATGGATCTTCACGTTTTGAGGTCCCCTGAATCCAAAAAAGTGGTTTTCGCGACATGGTCTGTCTGTGTGTGGGTGTGTGTGGGGGGGGTGGGTGTGTGGGTGTGTGTGTGGGTGTGTCTGTGTTCAATTTTAAGCATGAAGGAATTGAGCTATGAGGCTGAAATTTTATATTTAAGTTAAACATCCTCCTGGACCGGAAAAATAAGCTTTTAATCAAAATCGGCCAAAGAGTACTAGTACTTTACTGATGTACTTTTTCAGTTTTTTTCGATTTTCTCAAAATTTGCTCCAACGATTTTTTTTTAAAATTCAAAAATCAATTATTTTTTAGATGCTCTTTAAAATGTATATTCTCATTTTGCGATTGAAATCTTCTGAAGACCACTTTACTCTTGTATTTCATAGGGAAGATAGGAGAAATGGTTGCCATGGTAACAAAATATAAATATTTTCCCATACTTATAAATTTTACATCTGAATTCATATGTTCCATACTGTCGGGAACTAAATATATGTCGACACAAAAAATCTGGTGTGACAAGCACAGAACACAACTTTCGATTACCGAAGGTAAGGAGAAAGTTGTGTGCTGTGCGCCAGTCACACCAGATTTTTTTGATTTGGATACTCCTTATTACTGAAACTGTTGCGATAACCAATTATAATTTAAAATAAATTTAGTGTGTGTTAAAATTAGGTTGTTTAGAACTGCATTTTATTCATATAAAAATAACAAATGCCTTCCGGGCCAACCTGCCCCGAGGTCGGAGCCCAACCCTGCCCCGACCACGGGGCGGGGTTGACACTCAGAAAATATTTTAAGAAATAATTATTTTTTTAATTTTAACATCAATTTAGAGACTTTTTACGATGATGACCATTTGGTAGCTTAGGTTACACCATTTTTTAAAATGAAAACATAAACGA